>BDJD01003345.1:55437-106579 GCA_002564525.1 Rosa multiflora | reverse complement strand
CTTAAATATATGAAGTTTTTCCAGAATAGCAACGTATTCGTTGTTTTATTAGTAAAGTGGTTATGAAAACTTGTAATAGTGAAAGTATTAATACTCATTTTACCACATTTTACAACAATTCGTTGTTTCATTGGTAAATCAGTTCTCAAACTTATAATAGTGAAATATTAAAACTAATTGCAACTTGATCACCACTTTTTACTATAATTCGTTCTATCATCAATTTTCTAACTTAGGCTTGAAATATCAAAGTGTTATCAAACTTACAACCTTAATTACTACTTTTGACAAGGTTTTAATGAGGGAAGCTGCAAGACTGTAAATAATGTTAAGTTAAATGCATCAAATCAAACAAGATAAAAAAAATTGGAGGCGCCTACTAAAAGAAACCTCTAGGCAGGAAGGAATTCCAAGTTTACATTTATGTTAAAGCCCATCATCATAGTCTACATAATGGAAGGTGTTAGCTCAGTGGTTAGAGCACTCACTATCTAATGACGAAGTCATGGATTCGAGTTACCATGGGGGTATAAGTGAAATCCTTTGATTCTCTTTTTATAAAAAAAATAATAATAAAAAATAAAAAAAAACTTAACTCAAGTGCTCAACCTAGGCTGATGGCTTAAGATTTTCCATTATTAGCAGAAAGTTCTAAGCAAGATAAAGAAGGTGCTCAATTACATCGGCAGCTGGTACAATTAATTTAAACAGCATATCTTACCCCCTGTTTGAGCCCAAAAGTAATTTTGGCAATATCCTTTAGTGGATTTAGCACAGCGGGCCTATACCTGCGGCCCAAAAATAAGCCTACTTTGGTTTGGGTTACAGCTTCGCCCATTCCGTAATCCATAAGGAAAACGAAACCTTATTGGAGTCAAGTAGCAGAGATTGAATAGGAAACTACAATCAATAATCCTTCTATAGCAAGGAATAGTATAAACCCTAGGTATAAATACCAGGTTTAATGGACAAAGAAAAGCTCTGTCTCAAATCAATCAATCCCAGCGATTACAAAGCCTCCTCGGAGCAAACCTTCAACCTCGTTGAAACCCGGTGACCGCGCGCCAGTCCTAGTCTCTCCAAGAGCCGATTGTCAGCGTCACCAGATCAACCCGGCGACCGTACTTCCAATCCTAGTACCGAGACTCTCTCAACCAGCGAAGCAAGGGTAATGCCCTCGCAACTCAGCGAAGCTAAAGTCACGCTTTAGCAAAACCCATGCTTTCTCCAAACTTCCCAATGATTGCTCTGCTCAGCCTACAACGTTGAGTATCAATTCGGTGACGCGAAGAGATCACATCCAAAGTCCTTATCCGTAAGGCAAGAAGTCCTTTCTCGGAAGGCTAGAGAAGAACCTTGTGGCGAGGTTGGTGCTCTCCTCGTCCACAACGCTTGAAGGAGAAGTCAGGTCAAGGGACTCCCCCGACGACTGCACTCCACGGTGCTGGTACGCACGCGCACACCCTCAAAAGAGATAGTTTGCACGCCAACTGGTTTTGGAGCCAAACATTTTGGCACACCCAGTGGGATGACAATAGTGTCTCTTCGTGAAAGTAGCCATTGGGAATTCAAGCGAACCTTACCAAAAGGTTTACGCTAACTGCTCAAAGCATAAGACCTCCAGTTACAGACCGCATTCTAGCGCGGACTGTCGTGGTCTTTCTGAAGAACAAGTGACTCAATGATTTTCTCGTCATTCCCAATCACCCGACATGTCAACTGAACGGGAAGAGAATCACCCGACTGCTACTGAGGGTCAGAGTGTTACTTCTAATCAGGCCAGTGAGCCTGTTATCACTACCGCTGTCTCCAATACAGTGGGAAGTGGAGGAAGAGAGGCTTTCGTTGCTAAGCCCATTCCAGAGGAAGCGGCCTCTGAGGTAAGGTTCACGATCATCATGGAGAATATTGAAAATCATCGCAAGAAGATAGCCGCCGATTTTGAAAGGGAAACTGCGAAAACAGACCAGCTCATACGCGAACTAGACCAGCGCATTACCCGACATGCAGGGGATACCAAACAACAAATCGCGCAATCAGAGAATGCAGTAAGGGCTCATGCCACAGGTATCTCTAGTGAGCAGAATCAGTGCCAGAAAGAAATCATGGAGGATATCACGAACCAACCAAGCAGACTGCGTCAGATATGGCAGGTCTTCGCAAGGATGGCGCTTACCTCGCAACCGAGGTGGCCATGCAGAGAGCCGAATTGCACCAGGTAAGAGAAGAGTTTAACAAAGCTTTAGGGGATCCTAACGCTATCCTTGGCTCCCTTGGCCAGCCGTCTGGTTCGGGCAAGTACGTGCCGTCGAATCAGCGAGAGAAGGTTAGTAGCAATACCGCTACACCTTCCACAACCGTTGCTGCTACACCACTGAAAAATAAAGAGCACGCTCTGGTTATCAGCGGCAGCAAAGAAAATGCCACTCGTCATGCTGACAGACCACCAGACAGAAGCATCAGGCATCAAAAGTTGGCAGAGCTTCGTCTGACTCTGCTACATTCGCTCAATACGACAGCGATGGGGCAGAAAACATATATCAAGAACTGCCAGGAAGCCATTATGGGATTGACCAGACTGGTAACCCGATTAAGATAACAGCCTTGGCAAAAGAGACGCCTCTGCCAGCAGTGACTCTTCATCAACCAGCTACAACCCGCGTTGTACATGTAGGAGAGGGGACAGCGACTGTAAACCAAGCAATACCCTTGCAGGCTGCTCGCCATACTGTGGCGACACCCCCTCCTCCTCTGGGCCCAGAATATGTAAGACGTGAAGAGGTAGAGGAGATGATCAGGTTGGCTAATCCTAGGGCCCAAGTGGATGGGGTCTATGAGAGACCTTTCCCGCCGCATATAATGCTCACGCCCTTTCCCAGGGGTTATAAAAATATCATATTTTCTACTTTTTCAGGGGAAGACACTGAGGATGCGGCAACCCATTTGGCCAGGTTTAGGGTGCAATGCGGCCAGTACGAGAATGATGATATCCTCAAATGCAGGATCTTTGGCACTTCTCTTTCGGGAGTTGCCTTTAGATGGTTTTCCAAGCTTCGACCAGGAACAGTGGCGGATTGGCCTGCAATGGAAATGCTTTTCCGAGAAACCTTCGGAGCCATTGAGCCTGAGGTTGACTTGGCTTCTCTCACTCAGATGGCCCAGCAGCCTACAGAGTCCGCTGTGGCCTACCTTCAGCACTTCCAAATTCAGAAAGTCAAGTTGAACGTCATCCTGCCAGAGAAAGAGTTAGTTAAGCTGGCGGTCAAGGGTTTGGAACCTCATCAGCGAAAGAAGCAACATGGCAGCATGATCCAGTCAATGGGAGAACTCATCACAGAGGTAGGCAGTTTTGAACATCTCCTCAGAGAAACTGACGCAAGGAAGAATGCGTCCAAAGGGGCATATGTACCAGGAAAACATCGCACTGTAGCGGCCCTGAGCTACCAGCCGGCTACTTGTGACCCTTACTACCATCATCACAGTGAAAAAGTAGTTCAGGATGACGATAAGGAAGAGGAGAATGATATCACTGCTTATGAACTAATCAGGAGGAAGGATCCAGCCCTGAAGCAACTGAAAATTTCCAAGGAACCTGTCAAGCTCAAATCGATGGCCTTCACCAAACCTGAATTCGCGACATATACATATGATGCCAATAAGGCACATGAGATTCTGGATGAGACGATCGCCGCGAAGATGGTGAAGACTGACTTTGGACTTTTTCCTCGACCAGACCAGCTGAAAGGGAAGAAGTACTGCAAATTTCACAACTTGTGGAATCACAACACCGCAGACTGTGTGAAGCTCAAAGACCAGATTCAGGTATGTCTTAATAATGGCAGTTTGCAGGTGGAAGCTCCAGTAACGGCGGCAGCGCTTGTAGACCTGAACCCTTTTCCTGACACTGGGATCAATATGGTCGATGTGAACTGGGCCAGGCAGAGTCAGAGGAAACCAACCTTGGATTTGAGTACAAAGGGACGAGAAGGAAAGTCTGCTGAAGATGAGACCCCTACAAAGAAGAAAGCTAAACCGGTTGGTCAAGCTTCACCCGTGGTCCTGTGCTCGCTATGCAAAGAAGTGTGTGGCATCCAAGTGTCACATGAAGAGGTCGAACAGACATTTCGTTTTGGCTCTTTCCCGCCCATCAAGTGGGCCTCGCCATCACGAAACTATCGACCCTCTAGCCCAAGAGAAAAAGAGAAAATGGAGTCACCACCATACCTAAAGGACTCGGTAGACTACAGAGACCTTAAGAAGCTGAGAGCGGTCGCGGTTGATCAGAAACAAGAGGAGAAGGATACGAACAAGCGCAAAGACATTCTGAACAAGCCCTACATCCCGCCTGCGCTAGTCGCCACCATCAAGGAAGGAAAGTGGTACACTAGGGAAAAAGGGAAGGCAGTGGAAATAAGCACTTCCAGAAAGAGGAAACTGCAGCGCAGGTTTGGGGAAGCCAAGTGCGCGCTAGAGGCTCTGGACCAGGGCCTGATCAAGCCTTCGCAATTGGTCAAATCACCTGAGCAGTATCAGAAGGAGATGGAGGCACTAGCTGCTAAGCCATTAATGGCTCCCCGTAGCCTTCAAAAACAAGCGAGCTCAGCAACAGGGGCATCTAAGCCCAGTGTTTTTTGCAGGATCACTGAGGAGAGAACACCTCCGCTAGCTCTAAAGGAGAGTTCGCCGACTCGGTCACCACATGTCAAGCGCAGGTTGTTTCGCGAAGAACCAGAAGCTAAATCATCGATTTTCGAGAGACTGTGGGGCAAAGACAAGACTATCGATACTTTACAGTGGAGACCAAAAAAGGTCCAGAGTGTAGTAGTCGCTCCCCTAGAGGTAAGCATGGCAAGGGAATCGAAACCAGACTCCGCTAAGCAGGCTCCCGTGATACAGGAACACGAGCAGTGTGAGGTAAAAAGCCTCACAGAGGAGTCGTTGGTAGACTGGTTGGCTAAGCAATTCAACACGGACACCCCTGTCAACGAACCCCAGTTTAACCTGGAAGATGATATGGAAGAGACAGATATGACTGACACGTCTTGCAACATGCTTTACGTGCTCCCCGAGAGGTATGCACTACCGGTCGCCGCTCAGGACTGCGTAGAAGCTGAGGAAATTAGTGCACAGCCCTTGCAGATCACATTGGCAGTCACGACACCTGTGGCAGAGGCTGTCTTTCTTGAAACGGAGGATGCTCACAGCAAAGAATTCTTCATGAGCTTCACCAGGCCAACACCTGCTATGGTCCAACACATGAGACCTCTATATATCACAGCAGAAGTTGGCGGCACCAAAGTTAGAAAAGATCATGGTTGATACCGGAGCTGTCGTTAATGTCATCACTACCAGGACCATGCACTTGCTCGGAATCAAGAAAGGGAAAATTCAGTCTACGTCCCTCACGCTCAAGAACTTTGCGGGAACTGTAACAAAGACCCTGGGATTACTTTTCTTACGCATCAAGGTTGGCCCTGCAGTAGGGAGTTTATGCTTTCTTTGTGACAGATTGTTATGCGGCCTACAGTGTTATTCTGGGCAGAGACTGGATCCACCAGAGTTACTGTGTTCCGTCAACTTTCCATTAGGAACTAATTATGTGGAACAGGGAGACAAATAAAGCTGAGGTGATCAAAGCGGATCCTCGTCCATTCCCAGTTTCCGCAAATTATGTAGATGCCAGGTACTATTTGGAGCCTATCACTCCATTACGGGTTAGTGGCATCGATGAAAAAGGCCGCCCCACAGGGGTGACGACCTCTGAATTGGCACAGTGGGGACGTACGCTCGCAAAAGAAGGTTTGGAAAGGCCTGGCCATGGTATGCCCAAACTCTTAAACGATTAATGGATTACAACCTCCCAGAGGAAGGGATAGAGGCCTTCCACTCACTGTACGAAAGATTATCATCGTACTTGGTGGAAAAAGAGGCCTACGATCGAGTCGCCACCCTAGAAGCCGTCAACGAAGAGCTCTCTGATCAGGAACAAGAAGATGAGGTAGATATCCAGCTTGCTCCGACAGCGCTGGACGATACACCCCCTAATGTCAGAGACCCTACCGAGAAGGTCAATCTTGGAACAACATATGAGCCTATGGAAGTGGCTATCAGCGCTTACTTAGAGCCTAATGAGAAACAGAGGCTCATTGACTTATTACTAGAGTTCAAAGACTGTTTCGCGGAGAAGTATGAAGACATGCCCGGCCTGTCACCGGACTTGGTTTGCCATCAACTGCCAACACTCCCTGATAAGAGGCCTGTGAAACAAGAGCCACGAAGAATGAATTCAGAAACCCAAGTCCTTGTTAAGGAGGAAGTCGAAAAAATGCATAAATCAGGCATTATCAAGGTAGCCAAATACAATCAGTGGCTATCTAATATAGTGCCTGTTCGCAAGAAGAATGGAAAGATAAGGGTCTGCGTAGACTACAGAGACCTTAATATCGCTACACCTAAAGATGTCTACCCCATGCCGGTCGCGGATATGTTAGTAGACACTGTAGCAGGACATGAATTGTTGTCCTTCATGGACAGCACCGCAGGGTATCACCAGATTCCGGTCGCAGAAGAAGACAGACATAAAACCGCATTCCGGTGTCCTGGGTTCGCGGGTGTTTTTGAATATGTGGTTATGCCTTTTGGACTGAAGAATGCTGGAGCAACGTACCAGAGAGCCATGAACCTGATCTTCCATGACATCCTGGGGAAGATTTTAGAGGTTTACATCGATGGCATAGTTGTGAAGTCTCAAAAGAGAAGAGACCACATCACAGATCTCAGATAGGTATTCGAGCGCATACAGCAACACAAGCTCAGAATGAATCCCGCTAAATGCTTTTTTGGAGTTCAAGCAGGAGATTTTCTGGGATTCATTGTCCATCAGAGAGGGATTGAGGTACCTGAAGATAAGGCAAGCGCAGTCATCAATGTGTCCCCTCCGCGATTGAAAAAGGAATTGCAGCGTTTGCTGGGTAAGATCAACTTTCTGAGACGTTTCATATCTAATTCTGCAGGTAAAATCCAGCCCTTCTCCCCATTGCTGAAGCTGCAGGGTCAGACTGAGTTTGTATGGGAGCCTAAACATCAAGAGGCTTTCGACAGAATCAAGGCCTACCTAGCGAGCCCACCAGTACTTGTTCCCCCGAGAGCTGGATTTCCATTGAAGTTATATATTTCAGCAGCTGAGGCTTCCATCAGCAGCCTACTCGCCCAAGATGATGAGGAAGGCGTCGAGCATGCCATTTTTTACCATCAGTAGGACACTTACAGATTGCGAAACAAGGTATACTCCTATGGAAAAGTTGTGTCTTACATTGTACTTCTCAGCATGCAAGTTGCGACACTACATGTTATCCTTTACTACTTGCATCATCGCTCAAACCGACCTGGTCAAGTACATGTTGTCACGACCTATTCTGAGAGGCCGCATTGGCAAGTGGGTACTGGCCCTGTCCGAATTCTCGCTACAATACGTTCCCCAAAAAACAGTAAAAGGGCAGGCCATCGCAGACTTTCTGGCACATCACCCTATGTTGGAAATCCTCACAGTGAAAGAGTTAGAGATAGCGACTGCAACTACAACTCGATCGGATTTGGCGCGCATTCCAGAGTACGCCATATGGTATCAAGCCACAGTCTCTTTGCAACCTTGGGTATTATTTTTTGATGGCTGAAGAACTGAAACATTAGCAGGGGAAGGGATTGTTCTGGAGAACCCAGAGGGCGATCGTTTCTCTTACTCTTTCCAATTGGAGTTTAAGTGTACGAACAACCAAGCAGAGTATGAGGCTCTTATTATTGGCCTGGAAGTCTTACTGGAATTGGGAGTAAGAGACGTTCAGGTACGTGGCGACTCTCTGCTCGTGATAAATCAGCTTCAAGAGAAATACAAGTGTGTAAGCTGTTTGTTAGTACCATACTTGAATCGCGCCATTGAGCTTCTGGATCAATTTAATGATGCAGATTTGGAGTACATCCCTCGCGAGCGCAATTTCATGGCTAATGAACTCGCTCAACTGGCTACAGGCATTACATTGAAGTATGGGGTTCGTGAGTGCATTCTGAAAGTCGAATGCCGCACACTGACTTCATGGCTCGCGCGGCCTGACCCGCCTGATGATCCGGTCATCGCGGTCCTAGAGCCTATTGATGTCGATTGGCGCATTCCGTTGATCGATTACCTCAAACAACCAGATCCTACAGCAGACAGGAAGATTCGCTTTCTTGCCTTAAATTACTTCCTCAGGGGTGACGAGCTGTGACGACATGGGGAAGATGGCATAGACTTTCGGTGAGTCTATGGCCGCGAAGCAAAGCGATTAATTAGTGAAGCACACACAGGAGTGTGTGGAGCCCATCAAGAGGGACCTAAGATGCGTTGGCTCATCAGGAGACATGGTTATTATTGGCCCAGCATTTTGAAGGACTGTATCATATTCGCCAAAGGATGCCAAAACTGTCAGGCATATGGTCTTGTCCATCATATCCCCAATATTCCCATGCAACCTATTATTAAACCTTGGCCTGCACGAGGCTGGGCATTGGACTTGATTGGGATGATTCACCCCCACTCCTCTCTCCAACACAAGTTCATCATCGTAGCTACTGATTTCTTCACCAAGTGGGTTGAAGCTAAGCCTTTGAAAGAGGCCTCAGGTGTCACCATTAGTCAATTCATTTTTCATAACATCATCTGCAGGTTTGGTATCCCTGAAGTTCTTATTTCAGACAGGGGAGCAATATTCATGGGTGGTGCGGTAGAGCGACTTGTTAGTGACTTGGGCATCCAGTTCATCCACAGCACTCCATATTAGGCTCAGTCCAATGGTCAAGCGAAGGTCAGTAACAAGATTATTATTACCCTGCTAAAGAAGATGCTGTGGAAAACCCTCTCCAGTGGCACGACACGTTGTATGAGACACTATGGGCTTATCGCACCTCCAAGAGGAATCTCACTCCTACAACACCCTATGCACTGATGTTTGGCCATGATGCAGTCTTACCCTTGGAACTCAACTTGCAATCCTTACGCATACAAGATATGAAGATTATGTCCAGGCGATGTGGCAAGAACACGAAGATCTGAGCGAGCAGCGCTTAGTGGCTTTGGATAATTTAGTGATGGAAAAATAGCGTATCGCCTGAACCTATGATAAGAGGACGCGTGGCCGTAGTTACAAAAAGGGGGACCTTGTTTGGAAAGCTGTTTTGCCCTTTGGCGAGAAATTGACCGGTCGCGGTAAATGGACTCCACGATGGGAAGGACCCTTTGTTGTTCACTGTATTATGGAGAGCGGGGCTTTTCACCTCAAAGATTTGGATGGCGTCATCCATCACAATCCCATCAACGGGCGGTTCCTGAAGAAATATTACCCTAGTGTTTGGGAGTTTGAGGATCCACTGGATCAACCTTCTTCCCAGACAGGGGGGCAACCATAGTCTTCATCGGCTCGCATTATCTATCTATGTTCAGGCCTCTTCCTGTGGCCTTAGTCTCCTGTATTTGCTTCACCTACGAACACTAGGGGGGCAACACTCTATACATCCGGGCCTTAGTTGAGGCCTTATTTTATAACAATTTCATCTTTTGTTTTTGTTGTAACTTTCTTTTTTTCATCGTCCTTGAGAATGTGTTTTAAGAATATACATGATGGCCTATACATGAGGCCTTATTTTATAAAAATTTCATCTTTTGTTTTTGTTGTAACTTTCTTTTTTTCATCGTCCTTGACAATGTGTGTTAATAATATACATGATGGCCTATACATGAGGCCTTATTTTATAACAATTTCATCTTTTTTTTTCGTTGTAACTTCCTTTTTTTCATCGTCCTTGACAATGTGTGTTAAGAATATACATGATGGCCTATACATGAGGCCTTATTTTATAACTTTTTTTTTTTTTTGCATTGTGCTCGAAGAAACATTCATTCATAAAGTGGCTTTGCGGCCAAAAGCAGTACAAATCGAAACGGCTACATTCGCAATTATAAGGCCAAAAGTGGCTTAAAAAATCATAAGGATTGCGGATCTTCTAAGAGTTTCTGGATCTTGTGGCGACAAGAGGGCTGTCCTATGATTACTCACGCTCTTCCTCTCTTCACCCACATCCCTTCTTTGATCTAAGGCGCAGTTGCTATCATTTGTACCGGAGGAAGAGGGAAGGAAATAATCCATCGCAACCCTTCCAGTCAGTTATCCTCCGGGATGGAGATGGTCTTCAGAGAGAGCGCGACTCACAGCCACATCTACCTCCAGGGGAAAAACGGAAGCCTGATAGTCAGACCCCGGAGGTAGGCTGCGGAAGAAGAATGATAGGCCTCAAGTGGCCTTCCGCCCTTTTCCCTCCTGCTCCACACGGGAAATCTGAGGAGAGGGATCCCTCAGAATCTGGTTCCGCCGCGTTAGGAGCGCCGCGTGTTCTTCAGTCTAACTGAAATCGGTGAATCCCATCCGGATTTCCAGAGACCAAAGACATGCGGCTGGACCTGAGATTAGGCCATAAGACCTACCCAGGTTTTGAGATTAAGCCATAAGGCCTAGGAATTTGAGGCTAAGGGTGAGATCGTGAGGAGAAGATTTCAGAAACTGAAGGAAGAGAAGTAAGGCTTGCGAAACTATCTCTAGGAAAGCCATATTTGCTTGTGTTTATCACTTCTCCAAAGTGCAGGTATTTATAGGGCCGATCTCAGTAGCCTCAACTGTGCAATGGGCAGTTGAAGTATTTTCAACGCCATCAATAAGAGTATCAATGGAATTGAACGCTTGGATCTCGGAAATGGAGGTAATTGAAAACGTGTGGGAAGCGGGGCAGTCTTCAAGGAGGTAACCGCTCCATTTAGAGATTATCTTTTCAAACAGTTTCAAGAGCAATAAAGGCAAATTAAACGCTGAACTGCTTGAAAATTTGAGCATATATTTGGGCCAAGAAAAGTGGGCTAAATATTTAAATTATTAATAATAATGTTGTCCATACAAAATGGGCCTAACACTAGAGGCCTAAAGTTTTCGGCCCACATGAGTTAAACGAAGTAAATGTTCTTCCAAGCAAAAACTAGCATCTGCAGCGGCTCGCTCAGCCTGTCGGACCGCCTCGCGAGCTTGAGCTAGGTTCTAAGATAGTATTTCAGAAGCCGCTAGGGGTTGCTCCAGTAAGGGCTCCTCATGCTCAAGCTGGGCCGTCACAGCAGTCAATTGGGCCTGAAGATCTTGGATTTGGGACCGGAGATGATTCTGCGTGAGCCGCAGGTCTCTAACAAGGGTAGCCCTATCTCCTAGAAAGGCACGAGAGGAGTCCATTTGTTGAGCGAGGCCCTGATAGTGGGCCTGGGCTTGTCTGGCTTGCGCAGTCGCGGCCGCTCTTTCGTTAAGCCACTGGGGGAGATTCTGTAACAGTTCGTCTATCTCAATGAATTCGTTCTCAGTGATGGCTTGCTCGCGAGGAAGAATCCTCAAATACTCCAGAGCCCTGACGGATGCGCCAGGCAGCAGGATATCGGGACTCAAAAGAAGGTGAAGTCTGTCCCTGGCTTCATCTATAACTCCGGGATGAGTCACCGCAAGTACGCGAGCTAGCCTTTCCAGTCTGGAATGAGGCACAGGCTGTGGATTTGGGGCAGCAGCAGTAGGAGCTTCAAGAGGCTCCACAACAGGGACCACTTCCAGCACCGGTTCGACGTTCACCCCTTCTCCTGCTTCAGGAGCATGGGGGCAGGCTCTTGGTTAACTACACCTTCGCTAGCTGGGTCAGCGGGATTAGCGCCAAGTACTTCCACAGGGACAGCTATTCCCCCGACAGGACCAAAATTCTGGTTTTGAGGAGGAATCATTAGAATGCCCAAAGAATAAGACAAGAATCATGACATCATGCTTGTTAAAGAGAAACGTACCTCGGCAGCCGGAGGCTCGCGAGGGGTTGTTATCGGCACGGGTTCTTGAACCGCCTCGCCAGGAATTAGGTGGGGCTATCTGTGCCAGGATAGGTGTGGCGTTTGGCTCCTCACGAGGTGCATCTGAAAGAGGCATTCTCTCTTCCACTTCAGGCGAGCTATCATCTATGACCTGCACTAGGATCGGGGCCAAATGCATATTGTTCGCAACGCTGGCAAGAGGTGGAGGATTATTGGAACAAGTAGGCGCTTGGGCCTGTGAAGCAGATGTGCCTTCACCAGAAGCTGAGGGGCCTTCCCCAGTTCGTCTTGAGGACCTATGACAAACCTGCAAGCGAGGATTATTATATGGTCACACGGAATGAAAAGAAGATTCCAATATGCACTTTTAGTTTCTTACCAGTCGATCAGCGATTGGTTCATCTTCCACCCACGGATCAGTTCGAGGGTCAGAACGACTACGTTTGTAGGCCAAGATAGCGGCGATCTGCCGGGGTCAAAGGATTAGACTTGACTTGGAAAGAAAGCATTGTTTTTTAAAATAAAATAAAAACAAGAAAGTGCTTACCGTTTGCGGGTTATCATCGTCGGAAGAGGAATCTTCGACTTCAGGCTCCGTTATTACTGTTTTTTGCTTCCCAGACTGGCCAGTGGCTGGGGAAGCAGTAACTGCGCGACTGCCAGAAGGTGGCACATTTCCCTGGTGCAGTAAAGGTTGAGTTAAAAAGGAAGAGTGAAAGAAGGAATAAAATATAAACCAAGATACTTACCTCTTGAGGGGGCTCGTGAATTACGATACCAGCCTGGGCCTGGTGCGGGGCTCGCGCTGGTTGAGGAGCCGGTTCAGGAAGAGGCAGAGATTGTACAGCATCTTCAGGAAAGCGAGCAAGTAGCATAGGGATATCTCAATTCCCCGAAGATGGTCGTGAAGAGTTCGTCATACCGTTGTCTGCAGCAATTGATAGAAACTTCTGCCCACCATTCCTCATATCCTTCTTCAGTCCCATCCACGGCATCGATGTCCTTAGCCCAATCAGAAAGATCAACCAGTGCAAGCATGCTTTGTACTGGCGAAGACCCAGAAGGGGGCCCAAATCTACGCCAAGAGGTGTTGTAGTTCCAGGCATCATACAGCGGGAATGGCACTAATTGGACGAGGCTGAATTGGCGAGCGAAATGGTTAGGAGCGTAAAGCTCATAACTAAGTTCTTCGGCAGCAATCCTAATGTCTGAACAGGAGATCAAGCGGAGAAAAGCCAAGCGCGCGCGATCACTGTAGCGAGGAGCGCCAGGGAGGAATCTGTTTTCAAGTGGAGCTGTGAATCTTCTACCCAGTACTAAGTCGCAGTAGGGCATCTCATGAAGAAGGTACAGATATGTGAAGCACTTGGAGTAAGGAGGAGATGAGTACCTTTCATCACAACTGAGCCATTGACCCAAGAGTTGGTCAGCCGGTGGAAGCAGCGGGATGTCATCGCGACGAAAATATGGAAAATAAGTTTGAATCCAGAAGTCAAAGATCCAAAAAGGGCCAGAGATGCTGGTCTCAAAAGGATGCATAGTGGCCTGGTACAGAGTGTGATAGAGGGCGCCCAACACAGGTTGCCCGAGCCCAACACGGCGGCCGTTGTAGAGGGCCGTTGCCAGAAGAGTCCAAGCACCAGTGGGCTTATAGGAGGAAGTACAGAAGATGAACTTACAGAGCCAGTACTCTAAGAAAGCAATTCCGCAAGTCGCATTGTGCTCCCGGCGGTAATAAGACAGCCACCGTGGATAGGAACCGCTGTGAGCGCTGCGACCGTTTTGGGCCATAGTTGAAGTGAAAGTGACAGAGTCGAATTGGCCATGCAGATAAGGTTCTCCATCAATGGGTAGGCCAGTGATGGTGAGAATATCTAGTAAAGTGATACTCATTTGGCCAAATCGAAAATCAAAGGTGTTTGTGGCGGTGTTCCAAAAACAGAGAAAGGCAGTGAGCGGTGAACGATTGCCACCGCGCGGAAGACGAAAATATAGATCGATAGTGTGAGTGATACCTGCCGCGTTCCAGCGAGCTAGATATAGTGCTCGTGCTTCACGATACCAGGAAAGCTCCGCCGCACTGATAGAGGATGGCCAGTGCCCTATTTTTGCTGGATGATTCTGGGCGCCCCAACTGTTGAAATCTCTAGGAGTCCTTCGGAGGACTGGGATGGGTCGACTAACAAGCAGGTCATAGAAGGCGATGGCGTCGGCTGGAATAGAGTCTCGCGGCGCTGGGCCCAGTCCAACATGGTGATTTGGGAATTGGAGGAGTAGGGGTCTCTGGATGGTGGTGTGGAGAAGAATGCGGGCACCGATGCTGGTTCCCCGAGAGTGGGCAACCTGTTCATTCAGTTCTTCTTCTTGATCGATGACTATCTTCTTTGGGGGAGCCATTTCTGGGTTCCTGTGAGGAAGATGTTGGCAGTAAAAGGGTTTCTGGGTTTAGGAGACTAAAAGAGTTTCTGATGTGACAGGTCTGAAGTGGCTGCGGGTTTAAATAAGAAATTTTGTGAGGGAAACGATACGACAGAAAGGCGTTTTCGCAAGAGAAATGACGCAACCCTCATTAATGATATTGTTTCAAGCAATCAGTGTGTCGTTTTAGGCCCCTTCAATCAGTTACATCTTCGCAGGCCTGATTTCGGGGCCTGGGGGCAATGTTTGAGCCCAAAAGTAATTTTGACAAGATCCTTTAGTGGATTTAGCACAGCGGGCCGATACCTGAGGCCCAAAAATAAGCCTACTTAGGTTTGGGTTACAGCTTCGCCCATTCCGTAATCCATAAGGAAAATGAAACCTTATTGGAGTCAAGTAGCAGAGATTGAATAGGAAACTTCAATCAATAATCCTTCTAGCTATAGCAAGGAACAGTCGAAACCTTAGGTATAAATACCAGGTTTAAAGGACAAAGAAAAGCTCTCTCTCAAATCAATCAATCCCAGCGATTACAAAGCCTCCCCTGAGCAAACCTTCAACCTCGTTGAAACCCAGTGACCGCGCACCAGTCCTAGTCTCTCCAAGAGCCGATTGTCAGCGTCACCAGATCAACCCGGCGACTGTACTTCCAGTCCTAGTCTCTCCAAGAGCCAACTGTCAGTACCACTGCCACCGAGACTCTCTCAACCAGCGAAGCAAGGGTAACGCCCTCGCAACCCCGCGAAGCTAAAATCACGCTTTATCAAAACCCGTGCTTTCTCCAAACTTCCCAATGATTGCTCTGCTCAGCCTACAACGTTGAGTATCGATTCGGTGACGCGAAGAGATCACATCCAAAGTCCTTACCCGTAAGGCAAGAAGTCTTTTCTTGGAAGGCTAGAGAAGAACCTTGTGGCGAGGTTGGTGCTCTCCTCGTCCACAACGCTTGAAGGAGAAGTCAGGTCAAGGGATTCCCCCGACGACTGCACCCCACGATGCTGGCACGCCCGCGCACACGCCAACTGGTTTTGGAGCCAAACACCCCCCTCAGAATGCCTCCTCCCCATTCTTGGTATATCAACCATAAACCAAATCCAATGTGTTGATACCATCTTTGGTTGAGAGGTAATCCAACAACTCTCAACACCTCGACGTCCAACAACTCTCAACACCTCGACGTCCAACAACGTACTTTTGAACTTCTTTCATAGAAGGAAAGAATTGGGACAATCACGTAGCTTCATCGGAGTAGTTAACATATTCGTCTACAGTCAACTAAAACATGGCCGTTAGACAGAATTGTCAAAAGACTCAAAACCATAGCTAGCAGCTGTGTAATCTTTATTCCAGAAAAAAAAAAATCACAATGTACTAATAATATATGCTAAAATGAGAAAAGCAGTGCTGAGGTTGGTTTTATTCTCATTTCGAAATGTCATTCATGTGAAATGGCCACAATTTTCAGACGAGATTACAAGTTAGAAGGCTATTAGAGGTAGGATGAAACCAATCCCAAAATATAAAGCGCACCCTAACGTTACGTTTGCAAGTGGTTGTACCAAAGGTCTAAAAGAATGGGAAAAAAGCTACAATTCTGTCACTAAAAGGTAGCCACCAGTTGTAGTAGATCTGGGTGGATTGGAACCACCATCCTCTCAAAAGCCCAAAAGGCTTGAGCGCTCTACCATTTTTGAGCTTACAGATCTTGATTTCAAAATGCAATACCAGTGACACTTTCAATTAACTTGACTAATTACCATCTCGCCTCGACCAGAAATTTGATTGGATCAAGAATGCTTTTAGTTTTAATCTTTACAGCCTACAAGAAAAAAAATTAACGATGTTTTTAATCAAAAATTCATGACACAAAATTCATACAGCATTTGCATTTACAGAATTTTCTAGGTTTATTTATCTCACATATCCCTAAACTTTGCTCCTTTTTATTATTTTCCATAGGTAGATCAACCATTACCTCGATCAAAACCAATATATTGGATCAAATAACATACTAGACAAGTAGCCCAGCTTTTTTATTTGTAAATGAGGGCTGTCAAAATAGTAAAATACTATCTCAAGGACCATCTAGATAACCATTGAGAAATCTGGTAGCCAAAATGGCTTACTAAGATTTCAAGATATGACAAAAATGGTTGGCCAAAATGGTTTACTCCTTTTGAAAGTAGATGATAATGGTTAAAAAGAATGAAATATAAATGACAAACTTTCACAGCAACTTCATAAAAGAATCAGCATGTGAAGGCTCTTCATGACTATGAATTCAAGAACAGTACTTTGATCTAAAGTTCATATGAACTGAAAGTGTTTGATGCCCAATAACAAGATGAAACAATAAAATTACTCCTCTTGAAAGGCTTTTAAACACCTTAATGTCGGAACTGCAAACTGCTTGAAATTGACAGCAACTTCATACCAAAACTAAAGCTGGAACAAATGTCCCCAAGAGGCCAAATTCCTCAAAACCAACAACTTGCAATACCAACACAGGACTAGCAAAGCAAACACATCAACATAATACACTTGATTACAGAGGGTGCATATGCATCCCATATACAATTTTGGCGTTGTTATAAAATAGAGACTAGGATGCAATAGTTGGTGTAACAATATGTACGTACGTACGTACGTACGTACTAGAACAATTTAAGGAAGAAACAGGGTTGGGATTTGTAATGTGGAGTCTTTTGGGGTGTTTTGGATTGTGGAGTAGCTGATGCTGAAACGAAAGCTAGTTCCTGGTTTAAATGGAAGATCAAAGTAAAAGAAGTTTGATCGATCAAAAAATTTCCCAAGATTAGAGTAGGGATTGTTGGATTATTCATATAGCAAGTAAAATTGTTTGCGTTTTTCTTCTTTTGGGAAACAAATGAAGATCCCTGCACCTGTTTATTCCCATGCCATCATTGCAAAATTTTAACTTGAGAATAGGAATCGTGGTGCATGGTGTTGGTGGGAAATTGAAGCAAACAAGGATTACTTAAGGATGAAAGGAAGCAAACAAGGTTAATTGAAGAAAACTTACAAGTGTGCTGTGACATATCCTTCCACAATCAAAGCTCTTTCTTCTTCCTCTCGTCTTCTTCTCTTCACATTAGGGTTTTCTCTTAGAACAAAATTAGACAAAAACTGAATGACTTTTGTGAAAAATGACGAGAAATCTGGACGGAGACGATATTCTTCCTCTAATCTAGCTTCTTCTTCTCCTTTTCAATTTAGGGTTTTCTAAATTTTATTTTGGATATGTAATTGGGAATCTTTAAAAAAAATTTAAAAAATAAAAATTCATACAGGTTAATGGGTAAGCATGTTACCACTATTAACCCAACCTAGGGTTTGAGCAGAACGGCGACAGGCAGTCTTCTGTGGCCAGCTGAGATCTAACACCAGCGAGGTTCCTCGTCTGGGAGAGGTTTGCTTAGGGAGGCGCACCTATTAGACAAATCGGCGTCGACGATTAGGGGAGCCGAGGATCAAGTTGACTGCTTTGGGTCGACAAATCGGGTTTCTTCTCGGCGGCTTGACGAGAGAGATCATGTCTGGGATAGGGGATTGTCGTCAACAACATCTCTGGTTTGGAGATTGTCGCTGTTTCTCTAGTTTTGTTGAAGAAGTTTGGCAGTTTGCAGGGGTGCTACATAGTGAGTTTTTTATCGGGTTGGTGATTAGATTCTGACATTAGTGTTGGTTGGACATGATCTGTGGGTGAGGACGGCCGCCAGACTGTTGGATGGCGATGGTGCAGATGGTGGAGGCGAGTTCTGGGCCGCCAGATATCATGGCAGCGGTGGAAATGCAGGGAGCCTCCTGCTGGTCACAATTTGACTTGGGCATGGGCCTACGGGCTTGGGCTTAGGTCAAGGCAATTTGGGCCCTAATGTATTAGGGTATTGAGCCTGTGAGAGGTTGAATAAACTTCTATGAGTCTTCTATGACGTTTCTAGTTTTTTACTTGTACCACAATTGCGTGATTGACAAGTGAGGGCTAGTTGAAAGATTTCTTTCCGTAGGAGGCGAGGTTTTTTCATTCTTACCGGATTTCTTATGTAAGTTTTGGTAGACTATAGCCTTTTTGCTGTTGATCTAATGATATCAACTTCTATTTCAAAAAAAAAAAATGTTACCACTATTAAATATTCTAAACTGTCAGGTACATTCAAATTTTATCCAACGGTCTAAAATATTCAAAAAACTTGATGTATGGCATACGTCAACATATAACTAGAATTTCCCTCAACTTCTTTGGAGCCTACTTTTTGTCCTTTTTCTTCTACCCACTACCATTCCTGACAGTTCCATACTTCCATATAATAATACAACAATTTGATTCACCTTGTACTTTCAACCAAAACCCAATTTCACCAAGGGTTGTCTGAATCGTTGTGGTGAGAGCAAGAGTTTGACCAACCTTTAATGTGTAGAGCTAGGATCTAGATTTTTTTTATCTGGAGAAGATAAAGACTTGATTTTTGCTACAATCATTCTTGGGCTGAAAAAAGTGGGGAAGAATATAAGAAATAGCTATTGATGAGTTTGCAATTCAAAAGGGCTTATCTTTCCTATGCATGGAAAATGATGGATTCACATTCACATTCACTACTAGAAAATTGGCCAAAGGACACCCTCCAATAAGGGTGCTCATTACTCACATAAGACACCAAAATCTTCATTAGCCACTATGCAGCCACCCAAACCTTGACAGTGCTTTTTGCCCCAGTTTCCTTTAGAACATAGGTGGGCAATTTTTAACCAAACTGACATGTTTGTCACATCACTCTTTCATATTACTTTTGTCAGGTGCCGCATCATCTTTTATCTTTAATTTACAACTCTAACAACAGTGGGAAACATGCC
The DNA here is from genome assembly GCA_002564525.1 of Rosa multiflora. Classification (NCBI taxonomy): domain Eukaryota; kingdom Viridiplantae; phylum Streptophyta; class Magnoliopsida; order Rosales; family Rosaceae; genus Rosa; species Rosa multiflora. The sequence continues at coordinate 87,381 of BDJD01003345.1, read as the reverse complement.
CCAGATTTTTTTTCTTTTTAAATGGTGCCATTTTTAATTGGCACCAAACTAGAGCTTTTTTTTCCCCCCTTTTTTTCTTCCTGGTCATCAGTCTTGTATCCACAATATATACATGGTAACACACTACTGATAATAAAAAATTAGATAATCAGATACATTTAATGGTCCTGAGTATACTAAACATCTGAAATTAAATCATAAGTCATAGAGTACTAGCACTTTGCGCTTTGTGGTGATCCTCTTTGGTCTTTAGCTCTGTCCAACATTTGAAGTCCAGCTTTTTAAGTCCGCCTGTAAATGTGAACAAACACAACACAACTACAGGTCTGTCACCATTTGTTTACATACTAAACCAAAATCTTAAAAAGAAAACAAAATGTCAATCTAATGAGCAAGTATGCCCCAATTAGAAAAGCATATATAATAACTCATGTTAAGAAAGCCACCCCATGTAGAAAAATATAATAATACCTGCAAGTGCAACCCTTCAAAGCAAATGAGAAGTGAATTGGTACCTACAGTTCAACAAAAGTTAATTAATATCAAGAGCTAATAAAAGTAATAAACAAGAGGAATGAGAGTCAATCTGATGAAAGCATTAACAAGAGTGTATACAAGTACAATAAGTAATCTTTTAAAATTACTTGCAACATTGTCAGAACACAGAACCACAGGCACATATTGCAACTAAAGCATTCAAGAACACAACTTATGAAGAAATTCAAAGTAGAATAAAAGAAACTGCAAAAACACCACTGACTATTTACAGATTCATTGTGATCAGTCAAAGAATGCACCAAGGTACCATCAGAAGCATTTCGTACACATTCTATAGCTAAAAGGGCACCATAAAGAAGAAAACATAAAATAAACACAATAAGTGCAAATTTTACACCATCGTAAGAAAAAAAAAAAGCAAAGATGGATGAAACAATAATCCATAGCTATATTACCCTTCAACCAGAATGAACACTCTTTCAGTGAGAGTTGAACTGTAAACTAAGGCACCGGTCACATGAACAACAATAGAAGGCAAATTTGCCAATAGGAACAATACTTGTTAGCTTTCTACATATCCACAAAAATAGATCAAAAAAAGAGTTGTGACCTCAATAAAAATGCAAATCTTATAAATACACCATTGCAAAATTTTATAAAGAACAAACTTCACAATGTAAAACACTCAAAAAAGAATTTGAAGGAGATGATATTTTTAAAAGATACAGAGCCAAATTACGAACTATAGGAACAAATTTAACCCAAATGAAAATCAGACAATTTCATAACAATAGGAATAAACAGGGCAATCCCAAAACGTTAGTAGACATAGTGGCATTGAAACCAACTCCCACTGAACATATAGATCATTACATTCCTAGATATATCCATGGCTAACAATACAACATAATGCCCAAGGTACAAAAAATTGCCAAAAAATTGAGAAATTAGGGACTTCAAATTGGCTCCTATTGCTGGACCCTTCAACACTCCATATTCTAAGACTCTGATCACACACTTCAATAAAATTTAGAGGTTGAACTAAATATATAATTATTTGGCAGCATACCTCTTTCAACTATGAGACATAAAACTTTTGAGGCAGTGGCTTCAAACTGCGGTTCCTGCAATGCGAAAACATTGAACTCAGGTTTTATATTCTCACACCCAATTGACTCTATTCTATGGCTTGAGAAAAATGAAAAATCCTCGTTGAACAGATTTAATGCTTCAACAATGAATATAAGTGTTGTATAACATGTTTATCAATTACTTTGCTATATGATGTTTGACTGTATGCATCACACTAGAAAATATGAATGCTGATTAAAACAAAGCAACAATAGCCACTAGAAACACAATGACTGTGATACCTTGGTAATTTTACTAGATTATGCCTGTAAATTCACCACAAAGAAATTAGCATAAAACAGAGAACGTTGTGAAGGCATGGAGAAAGACATCAAGACAATAGGATCCTGATAGTGGTGGCGCGTGGGATGAATGGAGGTAAGGAACCTTCCAAGAAGTGACACGACCATATGGGTTTTGTAGATCGGCTCACCCTCGAGCCATTGGTGTAGGCGGTGTCACAAGCATCTCTCAGGTGATAGTGGATCCGGTATACATAGATCATTTCAGATCGAGGAAGAAATGGAGACGATGAGGGAGGGGAAGAGAAGCAATTATTTGAGTTTTCAAAGCTCTTTCCAAAGACCCACGCACCCACGTCAAATTCAATCCTTTTGGCTGACATTGGGGGCGAAATGGTAAATACTTGCAACAGAAAGTGTGTTACGTATGCCAATCATCCATTTATTACTAATTATTATATCGAAATTGTATCAAAACTAAAGTACTATATTGAAAAAGCATAATATTGGCACTGATGGTCGGTGACATTTTCGTACCAATACACCGATAATCTCAATGGTATCAAACCATCATGTAAAAGACACAATGCCCATATCGGTGACTCGGTGTGCCCAGCTCGGTGCCCTTTGGCTTGTTTTCTAGTAGTGATTGGAGGTTTCTTGCTTTTATTAATGAAATTGACCTCGAAGACGATCTCATATTGTGGGTTGTTTATCATTGATTTAAGTGCTTCCTTTTTAGGTACACAGATCCATTGAATTCTTCTTTTATGTAATTTTGAGTTTAGCTTCATCCCTAACTATCAAACGATTTCTTCTTATCCTTAAAGTTCAATTATAATCTTGTAGTTGTATGTTCAAGATTTTAAAATTGAAACCTTTCGACTCCGTAGGCAGATTGGTGAAAGAGCCTTCAAAATTGTTATGAACCACTGCAATCATTGAACCTTAAGAGATAATATAGAATGGTGATTTTTCTGCAATTTTTTCTTAATCTTCTAGAATAACTCCCAAAGATGATGCTTCTTCTGCTAAATAGATCAATCGAGTTGGGAGAAAAATATGAGGAAGTCAGTCTATGATAAAATGATCGAGTCAGGAGAAAAATATGATCGAGGAAGAGGTCAGATGAGACTCATCAAAGAAAAACAAACTTCGGAACAGAGATTTTAGTGGAGGTACTTTTGGTAAGATAAGAAAACTAAATGTAAAAAGAAATAAAAAATTAAGAGAGGAGTGCAGATTACAAAAAGGGGAGTGAAGTCCACACTCCCCGAACATTAACTCACACATCAAACAATAATTCTATGAATATAAATCATCGTTGAATGTGTAACATCTTGGAGCGCTGGTTTCACCTCGGGAGGCACTGCCGGGTTTCGTATGAGACGGCTTCGGCAATCGACGCCGTCAATCGATGAACTCAAATGGCCTATTAATAGCACGGTATATTTCAGCCGTTGATGTACAGGAAATGTTCGGATTAGCGTTGGTTGGGAACTAGAGAATGTTAGGGTTAATTTCAAAACCAATCCTTCAACTATCCAATTCTCTCTACTTCGCCCCAAAATTTTTCTTTCTGTCCAACTTCTTAACCTTTTTCTTTGGTCTCATGGCCTCATGGGCATGTCACCACACTTTCAATTTTCCTCGACCAGTGCCACCTATGCAGAATTATGCCATTTTTCAGTTGCTCATTAAAAAAAAGGTGGATTAGGTTCCTTTCAGTTGTATCACATGTATCCTTGAAATCGCCAAATTAATCAATCTTGTTTAATGATAAGCTTTTCCATCAATTTTAATATTCACTGGTCTTTTAATTAATTGTATCAATTGCATACAGAGAAAGAAAAAACATTTTGAGGTACTTAATTCAAACACAAACAAATCAAGTGCTTTAACTCTGTCACACAAGGGATCCCGTTATACAGGTCTTATTGCAGCGTATTCCGTAATTTTTATTCAACGTTCGGTACTTGATCCGAGTCAGAAAGCAAAGCATGAAAAATTTATGCTTGTAAATCGGTGCCTTTTGCAGTTGGCTTAACAGATGTCTCCAAAAGGTCTTGTTATTCATAACTCAAGATTATAAGAAAATGACCTTAAAAGAAATATGCAGCAACAGAGGTTAGAGGTGGGCACGGGCCGGTTATTGAGTGATACCGTGCCCGGTACCGAAAATATGATTCGGGACTGACCGAGACGGAACTTGGTTTTTTCAAAGTTGGTACCAAGAGTACCGAAACCGATCGGGATCGGGTCGGGCCCGGGCCCATTTCAGGATCCCAGACCTTTTTTTTTTTCCCCTATACACACACTCTTGTGACACTTATCCAAATTTTCCATATTTCAATCATTACAGGATGCACATGTCCTCTTAGAACTACAACTTATGAGTCTACACATTCAATTTTGCCTTAAAACAAATCAAACAATGTAAAATGACAAGAAGAAATGATCTAATGTAGATGGACAATATGTACAAACTGCAAACAACGAAACTCAAAAACTGGAATTCTGGAATGCAGGAATTTAGTAATGCAGTATTGCAGATTATGCAGTAATGCAGTAATGCAGGAATGCAGTATTGCAGATTATGCAGTAATGCAGTAATGCAGGAATGCAGATTATGTTGTAATGCAGTAATGCAGTAATGCAGAAATGCAGTATTGCAGATTATGCAGTATTGCAGTAATGCAGGAATGCAGATAATGCAGTAATGCAGATAATGCAGTGATGCAGAAATGCAGTATTGCAGATTATGAAGTAATGCAATATAACAACCAAGTCAAAAACTGGAATGAAGGAATGCAGTAATGCAAATTCTGTAGCAATGCAGTATAACAACCAAGTCAAAAATTAAAGATTTAATTTAATTAATTTAAACGGGACGAGACGGGACTACCCGGTATCGATTGGGCTAGTACCGGTACCGGGCCTGTTTCCACGGGACGGGCCCAAACAGTAAATTTCAGATTTTGATCCCGGCCCGTACTGACGAGTTTCGGGACAGGACCGGGACTTCGGTTTTGGGTGCCCAGCCCTAACAGAGATAACTCTTCCTCTCTGCTTTCCTCTCGAGCAAAAAAGAGAACAATAAATGCATTTTGGAATAGGTAAACAAGGCGCTGAACCATCTCTTGAAACAGAATACTCCCTATGCATTTGTTTACCTATTCCAATATGCATTTGTTGTCCACATTGGGTGAAGATCAACGTGGTACTTTATAAACAAGATAGTCCTCCCAATCTCCATCACATCAAATGTAGTAAGATCATGCTCATAATAAGATGTAAATGGCTACCACACCCCAAAATATCTATGTTCCCCTCTAACAGCAGGAAGATTACAAATCAATACCTGACTCACTTTTGTCGCATAGCAATGAATAGCTCTATCGCATTATGCGCAGTAGTCAAGTTCAGGTATAAAAAGAACAGTAGACTTAAGTAGTACTGTAATTAGTCAATATTTGTCTCCAAAGATTCCAGGCTGAGACAATATTGAAGATATTTGTGAAAAAGTCATTCCATGAAATTTCACATGTTCAGGACAGTATTCTAGTTAGTCAGTAACTGCTTAATATTGCTAATAACTTCATATCAACATCTCAGAAGACAATATCACAAGTTCTACCAGAACTAGGAATCTAAAGAACTTAACAACCAGATTTGAGGATTCGAAATTAGCTGGACAACCAGAGACCCTCTAACTTTACAGCATGAGGCATGAAAAATAAAGTCAATAGTTCATTTCAATCTTAAATAATGGAAACTCCATCAATGACTATCCAAGTCTCCAGAAAATGTAAAGACATGACCAGGCTGGTTTGATCAATTAAATGAGTTCTCTTCTTTTTCTTCCATAACATGAGGATGTACCATAAAATGCAGTAACTTACAAGGGAAAAGCTTATTATCAATTGACCCAGCAGTAGAATAATGCTAAAATGCACACAATAAACTCAGTGTATGGAAACATAGTTAACTCCAATGATATATAAATGGTATTATTCTTGAGACTATAGGTAGTAACTTACCCTCTTTGTTTACGTTGCTTATATTATTATGCCACTTTGGTTTTCTATGGCTCTACCTCTTTAAAAAACACGTATAATCTATAAAGAAAAGTCATTTATCAACTACCATAATCATGTCCACCTTGAAACTATTGGTTGCTTCTAACATAAACCTTCTTGATTACGATACTTCCATATTGTAAGTATTCCATCCTTTACTAGATATCCATCCATTGTAAAACAAAATAATAATCTTTAGCATTTCTTTTAATACAGTTTATCAAACTAACTTCACTCTAGCTATCTGCAAAATATTGAAGTTGTTTAGGTAGAAAACAGGTTATAGCAGAAGCAATACATTAATAATATAGAAGAATAATTTTTCACTTGTTTTAAAATAGGAGAATCCAAATTCAGTCTGATACATATATCTGTGAAAAAAAAGTGAGACATAGTAATCTATATCACTGTTAACTTGCTTGAACTATCATCAGGACAAAATCCAATAACTGATTCAACAAGTTCACAGATATAAATGCTTTTATCATATACAACTGAAAGTAAGTAATAATTCCCCTATAACCAATTCAAGCACAAAACTACATGCAACAGCTAGCAGCATGGTGTATAGATTCCATCGAGCATCACACAGAAGCTAAAGTCTCCATGTAAGGATAATTATATCCCCCAACTAGAAAATAGTCCTTAATAGCCAAGTCCACATATGTCTTAAAGGTCTTATGTCTAAGATGATAAGATATGACCTTACCAGGAACATGGAACAAAAGAGATGAAGAAACCTCCTCCTGTTGCTGTTGATCTTGTTCTTCTTTTCTCTCTCCACCAAGAAACAAGACATAAAAACGAGAAAAGTGATCATAATTGCCACGGAATGCAGCAACTACGGGATTAAGATCAACATGATACTTGACAAACCAGCCAGAGTAGCCCTTCCCCATCTCCATGACATCAAAGTCAGCATTACAATCCTTATATATATTATTTTTTGACGAAGAGTCCTTATATACATCAATCAAATACAAATGATCACCAGACTCCCCAAAATATCTATGATCAAATTTCGGAAACTTAGGAGGATAGTTTCCAGTTACAACCAGAGGGGCACTAGGAATGGCAAGTCCCAAACGTTCTTCAGCAATGTCATAGTAATGTACCAAATCAGCGTTCTCTCTTACCAAACTGTTTCCATCCTCACCAACACGAATGGGCAGCTCTGTTTCGTCTCTTATCCAATGAATCGCGCCGTTGCAGTACACACCTCCTTCCCTGCTCCTGCCATCCAAGTGCATATCAAGGTCCCTGGAGGCGTAAGGCGTCTCGAGAAGCCTCCAAGATCGAGTCTCAGACGAATAAACATCCACCTGGTGCACCCAATTGTGCTTGCGGGTAGTACTAAGGCAGACCACCTTGTAATGAGGCGACTTGGAAGGGTCAAAAGCCAGAGCATATCGCACGAATTCTGTGCTCTTCCCAGCCCTCGGAGGCGAAAGAGCCAAGAATTGGTTGGAGGTGGGATTGACAACATAGATAGAATGATATTGTGATGTGGGATTGCCAAAATAGATGGAATGATAATGTCTTCTTTTGTGTGTAGAAAATGGAATGCACAGAAAGAGGCCATTGCAGGACTGAAGAATCTTCAGCCCAAACCCATTCCGATCGCCTTGAACGAAACTATTAAAGATGTTGAGACTTTTGAAGGGGTTGATAGAGCGTTCATGGTTACCAGGGTGAAGGTCCTGGACGAAATGACGAGGTGGGAAAGACCCAGATGGGTTTTTATGGAGAGAAATGAAGGTGAAATCTTGGGTTGTGTGGGAGAAGAAAGCAGAGACTTTGGGGTTCGGGTTTCGGAGGGTGTGGCGGTGACGGAACTCGGGGTTTGAGATTAGAGAGAACCAATGCTTGGAGATGCATTTGAGACGAACAACTGATCGAGCTGGCACACAGAGAAGGATTTCTGTTAGAAGTTCTTCGATGTCGGCGACTGTTTCCGCGGCGGAGGAGGAGAAGCTCAGTGGTGATGAGTTGACTCTACGGGAGATAGTCTTCCTCTCCATCGTTGGGGGGTTTGGGGTTCGACTGGGGACAATACGAACTGCACCATCGCTGGGACAAAAGAAGACCGGATTTACCGAAAACTAGGCTTATTGGTAATTATACAAAGATTTGAATATTAATTAAGTTTGATAAATTAATTTTTAAATGTTTAAAATTATCGAAAAGACTTTATCTATACTATTATTAAGAGAAGAGGTGTTGTTAGCCAAAACTGATTTTTTTTTTACCTTTATAACCCTCAAATATTAAAATATCATGAATTATATTTTAACATCAGGGATAAAAATGTAAAAAGAAAAATAAAACAATAAAAAATAAATAAAAATAAAAAACTATTTCAAACTTTCCACTCTCAGAATTATAACTCCCCACTACTCTCACACCCATCGGGTGTGTGGACATTTTCTAGTTTGTGTTTTAATAAAACTGAATTGATAGAGAATAAACTTTGTCTTTCATTGATAATAGGGTCTCTTTATATAGAGGATTACAAGCAAAGAATCAGAGTCTTATAAGGAAGCATAATTGTAAAATGATTGGATATCTATATATGAAGATATATCCGAAAATATCTGTAAGATTAACCCTTACAACTCAGACAAGTAACTAGAGTTTGGGTCAGACACACAAACTAGGTGTCCTTAAACACTCTCCCTTGTGTCCCCCAAACGTGGTGCTCCTCTCGTTGCCTCGTCAAAAACCTTGTCGAGTAACAAAAACCCAGTGGGACAAAAATAACATCGGTCGAAGGAGAAAAATAGTACAACACACCATTCACGTTTCGAGACCATACATGTAGACATTTTCCCATGATGTCTGCATCTCCTCCTGATGATTACGGCCATGGGAGTTTGGATCACTTTTGTAAACCATGCTACCAACATGTTTCTCAAAAGTGGGATTGGGTAGTGACTTAGTGAACAAATCTGTCATACTGTCCTCAGATCGAACCTAGTTCACTTTGATCTTGAGGAGAGTCTGTTGTTGCTGATTATGCTTGGTGTTATCCCCTTTGATATAGCCTTACTTCATTTGTTCAATGCAAGCGACATTATCCTCATAAATGCTCGATGCATAGTGGTTGATAGCTGGCTAATTTCGAGTGAGGATATCTAGATTTAGTTTGAAGTGTCTTTGCAGTTGGAATCCCTCTATGATTTTAGTCAGTTTGTAATTGCAGTTTATTGAATGAAATTTTATTTGATAATATATATATATATATATATATATATATATAAACTCATTTATAGATCGGCGAAATTACATATAATGACACACCCTTATATGGCTGACAAAAGAGCCATCACCTAAGTACGTAATTCAACTTTTTAAAAAGAAAATGAAGCACTTCCAAAACTATACAACACCTACGAGGATCAAAATGGCATAGATGCTGCAGCTACTCTTGGCGATATATCTCAATTCCGAGAAACTATAAACTTCTCCTCCATAAAAGAAGAAATTCTGAAATAATAAGAATTAAAATAAAAAAAACTAAACAAGTTACCTAGGCCCAATCAACTGGCCCTAAAAATCTCCAGCCCATTACCCTAAAGAAACCCTAGCCCACTCCAATAAGCATCTAACATCTCCGCCAATGGCTGCAGTCTCAGCCCTGCCAACAAACTCCATCCGCTCGTCGACAAGACTGGAAAATCACCCCTGCAGCTGCCTCACAACACCACCAGTAGCCATAGCAACAAACCTGTGGCTCTGCTGTTGGAAATCAATGTCTTCCAGTCACCACATTCATCTAAGTCCCTTTGCCTAAACCCCAATCCGGCAACCCAGAGGCAACTCCACCACTGCTATTAGAAAACATGGCCATTAAATCCAATTCACACCACCGACATAACCCATGTTGTACATTTGGTGTGCTGAATAGCTACTAAGACCAAAGCTAAACTCTTTCCAACACAGATCTGACCTAGCCACCTGCCTTCAACCTAGAATCCAGTGCCTACATCTCGACCCTAGCCCAGACCTGACCTGAAATCCTCTTTTGCACTCTCCGAGTCCAATCTCTGCTTGATTCAGGCCCTCCAAATCTCACCGTCACTGTGAAAATGCCAGGACGCAATGCAGCTGCCGCAGACGAGTATGGCCTAAAAAAGAAATAGGAACCAAGTTCCTACTGAAGCAGACCAACGACGCCAAAGGAGTCATCCACCGCCATCAACTTTAGGGTGACCAAAGAGTTCCAAAAACCCAATCTCTCTGCCCAAAAATGGCAAAACACCGCTAGGAAAACCTAACAACGCTCTCCTTCTCTCTCGAGAGTCTTTCATTCTCGATGTATAATTCCAAAGTGTTCATCTACTTATTTAATTATAGCTCTTTTTTTTGTTCATAGGACATTGAGTTTTAGCCATTTTCAAATAAAACTAGTTATTTAATGATCTTTTACTAGATCAATTGATAAGTAATAATTTTCATATTATTATGCAAATATTTATATGGACTAAATTCAGTTTAGTCCTGCGAACTTTAGGGCTAAAATCACTTTGGTCATGACTTTTTTTTTTAATCACGATGGTCCTTGATCTTCTAAATTACATCAATCTCGTCCAAAATTTAAATTTGGCTCGAAAGATGACGTCACTTGTTGAGTTGGAGCCGACATTGGGGCCTATTTTTCAGCCATTGACCCCCTAAGAAGGGTAAATTCCTAAAATAACCTTTGAAGTTAAATTCATAAAAAAAAATATCTCTCTCTCTCTCTCTCTCTCCTCTCTCCTCTCTCCTCTCTCTTTCATACAGAAACCCAGAAGCATCAGAACTTCCGACCTGCGCCATTAAGATCATCGACAAAGAGAAGATCCTCAAGTGCGGTTTGATCGCCCACATCAAACGCGAGATCTCCATCTTCCGCCGCATCCTCCACCCCAATATCATCCAACTCTTCGAAGTAATCGCCACCAATGCCAAGATCTACTTCATCATGGAGTATGTCCGCGGCGGCGAGCTCTTCAACAAGGTCACCAAGGGCCAGCTCAAAGAGAAGGCTGCTAGAAAGTACTTCCAGCAATTAATCTTAGCCGTCGGATTCTGCCATCCCCGAGGAGTCTACCACCGCGACTGAGGTTCTGGAATTTTGATTGCGGAGGTGTATCTGCAATTTCCGGTGATCTTTGGGGTTGTGTAAGGTATGAAAATCGATCTCCTCTCCAAGCTCTACATGATTGTATCACTGGTTTTTGAATTCGATCGAGTTTTGACGGATTGTGTTTTTGGGTGTTTATGGGTACCATCGGAACCGCCGTCCTCAGCGGCTTTTTTGGGCTTCTTGGTTGATTGCGAAGTCCAAGAGGTTCTGGGTGTAGAGAGAAGATTTAGGGTTGACGATTTCAGTTTGAGCTTGCTGCTAGTGAAGCTCTAGTCCAGATTGAAGGGAGACGTTGTGGTCGTTTTGCACCGGAGAAGGTGCTGGGGGGGGGGGAGAGAGAGAGAGAGAGGGGGGGGTGGTTTGGAGTGGGGCGGCGGCGGTGCTCGACATTGGGGTGGTCGGTTGGAATTGGAGCTTGTTGAGATGGAAGGGCGGGAGTGTGATCAGAATTGGGAATGGAAAGGGAAATGTCCATTTTACCCTTCTCGACGGGTCAAAGGCTGAAAAATGGGGCCCGATGTTGGTTCCAACTCAGCAAGTGACGTCATCTTTCTTTCAAGCCAATTTCAAATTTTGGACGCGATTGATGCAATTTGGAAGATTAAGGACCATCGTGATTAAAAAAAAGTCAGGGACCAAAGTGATTTTAGCCCTAAAGTTCGAGGGACTAAACTGAATTTAGTCCAATTTTTATAGGACTAAATTCAGTTTGCCCCCTCCAACTTTGGGTCAAACATCAGTTTGGTCCCTGACCTTTTTTTTTAATCATGATGGTCCCTGCACTTTCAGTTTCCATCAGCGAAGTCCAAATTTCAAATTTGATGCCAAAGATGACGTCACAAGCAGATTTGGCACGGACATGGTGGCCCACTTTTCAGATTTTGATCCCCTAAGAAGGGCCAAATGGACATCTTCTATTTAATTTAAATTCCTTTTTCTTTTATTAGAATTTAATCTAATTTTTAATTTTCTTTCTTTTTTCTCTCTTCTGCTTCACTTTACCTCTGTCTCTCATATCTCCAAAGCCTAAAAGCCAAATCAATCCAACAGCTTCTCAGTCCTCCTCCGTCCTCCGTCAAGCCCAAGATTCCGGCCACCGCCTCCTCCACCACATCTGAACTCCAACGCCTTCGATTTCCGCTCCACCAAGCTCAAATCGAATAGACCTCGATTCCCTCAACCCAAAAAGCCGTTCAATCCTCTCAAAAATGAAGACGACTTTCAAGCTTAATTGCTTTGCTTTTGAAGCTTGCCTTCTTCATCTTCTTATTCTCTCTCTAATTTCCACAATCCGATGAAAATTTACAGAGAAAACCGAAAACCGAAAACCCACAACTTTTTCTTTTTTCCCTAAATTTTATGACAACTTCATCATCATCTTCTTATGGTTTTCGTCCTCGGTTTTCATCATGATCAGGTAACACTCTCAGCTTCTTTGATTATTTGTTTGCTTTTTGTGTGAATTCGAGTTGGGTTTTTGTAAAGAATTGAAATTGGAACCTAAAGCAGAACCCAGAAACAGTTTGGATGAGAGACACGAAGAAGCCAAAATGGAAGTCAAGGTCAAGCTAAGGCTCCTGTCCTTTCTCTTGCCGGGATTGCCCTAGTCGGTGTTTTGGCTTTGGATTGTGACAATCTTGTGGATGATTATGGGCTTTGGTTCGGTAGTAGAAGATTTGGGAATCTATGTCATGGCGGCAATCCGGTTGAATGGTTGCTGAGATTTGGTGGCTGGAGTTGGATCGATAGGTCAGAAGTCGGAGCTGGATCGATTTCTATTCCAAGATTGCAAATTTCAATTTCCGATTTAGACACCACTGAAATGGAAGTGATGGCTCGATTTGCTTTGCAATTTTGATTATGTTCCCTTTGTTTTGCGATTCGATTCTTTTCCATGTTATATGGGGTTTTGAATGTCAGGGTTAGATTTTTGGTGGTGTTCGTTTGGATTTGATTCGGAGCTTGTTTGGTTTGCTGAGAGATTTGGGAATGATGCTCAATAATTTTTTTTGTCGGACCTTTTGTTCTTCTGGGTTCTGATGGAGAAGAGAGAAGGAGGTCAAGGGCAAGAGGTTTGTTGGGTTTCTCAGTCTTTCATGGCGGAAGAGGAGGAGGAGGAGGAGGAAGAGAGAGAGGGCGAGTCAGCCATTGTTTTCTGTTTTTTTGGGGTAACAAGGGTAGTTTGGACATTTCGTCCAAATTGATGGTCAATGTCTGAAAAGTGGGCCCCCATGTCGGTGCCAAATCAATTTGTGAAGTCATCTTTGGCGTCGAATTTGAAATTTGGACTTCGCTGATATAAATTAAAAGTGCAAGGACCATCATGATTAAAAAAAATATCAGGGACCAAACTGATGTTTGCCCCAAAGTTGGAGGGGGCAAACTGAATTTAGTTTTATAAATATATTTATAGTTCTTGATATACATGTAGATGTATTGAAACCTAAAATCTACGTAGGTAACCAAAAAAATTGATATTTACTAAAACCAAACTATAAAGAGGCCTAGTTTGTGTGTCTGGTCCAAACTCTAGTTACTTGTCTAAGTTGTAATAGAGTTAGTCTTACATATATATCTGGAGATATCTTCGTAGATATCCAATCATTGTACGATTATGTTTTCTTGTAAAATTCTGATTCTATGCTTATAATCCTCTATATAAAGAGACCCCTATTATCAATGAAAGACACAATTTATTCTCTCTCAATTCAGTTTTACTAAAACACGTTATCAACACGAAGCCTTTACCCCTGAAACCCTAAAATCGTAACCTTCAAACCATAACTTCCACCGCTGCACACCTTGAAGCCATCGATCCCAGGAGTCCAGAACCAGCTGCGAAACCACTGGAACTGATCGAAAAACAGCCGAACCGGCCACCAGAATTACCGAACCGGCTGGATTAGCCTCGCTTCAGATTGGTTAGCCACACTCCATCCCCTCACCTACACCCACGTTCAATGTGCCCCTGCGCCAGCGTTAACCTCACCGAGTGCCTCACCTGCAAGCCTCGGTTAGCCTCGCGTTTGCTCCTGACAAGCCTCTTGCCGTCACCTGCGTGTGCCCTTGCGCAAGCGTTCGCCTCGCTCAGCCTCCCTTGCAGGCCTCGCTAGCTTCACCTCACTTCGATAGTCGTTAGCCTTGCACTGCCCTAGCCTCGCACGGCCTCACTGATAGCCCCCGCACTTATTAGCCTCCCTAGCGCTGAGGGTTAGCCTCGCCACCACAGCAAGCCCTACATGCCTTGCACAACAGCCCTGCACACCTCTGCTTGCCAGCCTTTACCAGCCACCATCGGCGACCTCCGACAACTTTTTTCGGCCAGATTCCTGCGACTTTTCAAGCGACCCAATTTTGAGGAATTTTTTTACTAAAAGTTCCCATTTTTGAGTTTTTTCAATTTCTCTTCTTTTTCTCGAGGACTTGCAACCTCCCTTCTTCTACCTTCATTTCTTCTTTCATGGGGAGACCTAAGCCGAACTTTGAGGGTTTGTGCTATCTTCAAGTTTGGAGCTTGTTGAGATTTCCAAACTTAGAGTTTGTAGAGAATTTATGGTCGACCACGTGTATCATTGTTTCGATCTAATCTAATACCTCTTGGAATCAAATTTCTTGGGAGCGATTAAGCTCAGAAATTCCTAATTTCTTAGGAAGGATTACTCTAAGAAATTCTTAATTTCTTGAGAGTGACTATGCTCAGAAATTTCTATTGTTTTAGTGGTAGCTTTTTCCGCTCTGAAACTAACCTTTTTTCTTGTTCTCTTTCAGGATGAATAACCTGAACAAACTGAACTTTGCTCCATTAGGAACAACTGGCTCTAGATATCACAAGTGGGTTCATGATGTCTGCCAACATCTCAAGACCCAAGGAATCCTGGATAAGATTCTTGAGCCTAGACAGGACGTGCTAACTGTTGAGCAAGCTCAAGCTTTGGAAGCAAATAGGGCAGCCTTAGAGGCAAATAAGGAGGAAGTCATCATCTTAATGACTCGTCAAATAGATGATTCGTGCCAGTATGAGTAGATAAATGAAGATGACCCCAGAAGGCTGTGGGTCTCACTCGAAGAAAGATTTGGCAATGTCCGTGACTCCCTGCTTCCTGACCTAGAAGTGAGATGGCATAGCTTCCGCTTCTGTGATTTCAAGACTGTTCTTGACTACAACTCAGAAGCACTTAGCATTAAATCCTTGATGGAATTCTGTGGAAAAGATATCACATATGCGATATTGATTAAGAGGACTCTCTTTACCTTTCCCGTCTCTTCTTTGATGGTTGCTAAAAACTATTGAATCGATGTTACTGCAGGACAAATCACAAGGTTTCATGAGCTCATTAGAGGTATGAATGTTGCTTAAAAATACGACAAAGTCCGTGACCCCTTGCTTTGTGACTTAGAAGTGAGATGGCCTAATCTCTGCTTTTATGATTTCAAGATAGTTCTTAACTATAACTTAGAAGTACTTCGCATTAAATCCTTAATAGAATTCTGTGGAAAAGAGATGATAGATGCGATGTAGATTGAGAGGACTCTCTCTACCTTCCCCGTCTCTGCTTTGATGGTTGCTAAGAACTATCGGATCAATGTTACTGCAGGATTGATTACAAGGTTTCATGAGCTCATTGGAGCCAATAATGTTGCTGAAAAGCATGACAACATCCTTGTGAAGAACTATAATTCAAGACGCATGGGAACATAGTCTATTTAGAAGTCCAATTATAGTCGCTCTCCAAAGGGAGGCTGCCAAGAGCGAAACCCTAACTCTTGGAATACTTCTAGATGTTCTGGTCTATATAATTGCTCTACTTGGGAAGGTACCTCCAAAATAGACAGACACGAAACCGAAGAGGTCAACGTGGAAAGAGAGAGAGAGGCAACGCCTCTGGCCATGTTGGTGGCGCCACCACCACTAAGAGTCATCCTAATGACACTTTCAAAGCACCTCAATCAAAAGAGTCTGAGCACAGAGATATATGTTCTCGATGTGAAGCATCCGGTCATTGGGCACACATTTGTAGAGCTCGTAAGAGTATTGCCATCGCCTACAAAACATATTGTGAAGCAAGAGAAGCTCATTATGTGGAACAAGAAGATCAAGAAGGTGATCTGGAGTTAAAGGTTAACGACTTCAAATCTGGCCGGGAACAATAGATCGCCAATTTTGTTTAAGCCTTTACTTTTCCAAGAGATGTAATATGGTAATTGCCATATATTTTGTACTAAATGTCATTGGTTTAGTTTCTCTTCAAGTAGGCTCATCCAAAATGAGTATGATATATAGGAAGGTTTTGAGATAAGTGGTACTTAAGCGAGCTTTGCTCCACCGACATCTCTCTACTCACCCGGTCATATTAATTTTGGAGTTACCAAAAGAAGTTAAACGACTACCTTTGTTTTGCATTTGCTAATTTCTGATTAGATTTTCTTTTGGTCAAAGAAATAATGATACCTTTGGCTTATGAATAAAATTTCAAGTTCTTTTCATTATGACTCCATTTGCAACTCTGAGCATAGTACTTTGTGACTAAGATGGCTAGGCCATTAGGATTAGTTCAAGGACATGGAATGACCCAAATTCTGGTTGCCAAATGGTACCTTGATTACCCTCACAGAAACTCTCTACGCTCCTAGGGCGAATCAAATCCTATTGAGTCATTCGAGCCACCAGATTCCATGTGAAAACGCATGTAGAGAACAAAAAAGAGTTCATTTGCACTACCTCTAATGATTTCAAATAAAGGGGCATCTTAGAGAAATTTATGTGTCTCTCTAGTGGATTTTATGTCACCACTATTCAAGCTATTAAATCCAATAGAGTTATGAGAGAATATCTCTTGGATTTAGACACATATTGGTTTTGTCACGACAGGATAGGTCATCCTAGTCATGATATAATGATCCATCTACTAAAGACTTCACACAACATCCATTCTTTTGAGCGAAATGAAGCAAGAATCAAAGGTTGATTCCTGGACTGCGTGGCCATTGTCGCTGCCTCTGGCGCCCGCCGTCGTCCACCACCGGCCTAGGGTAAGTAGCATCCCTATCCATGATGCCATGGATGGTGTCCATCATGGTGATGACCCCATTCGTGATGTTGTAGCCATCAACTTTGCTTCTAATAGTGTTTCAGACGCTCAAGCCTAACCAAAATCCTTATTAGTTGCTTCTCAGGCCTCTCACTCGTTCTACAAAGCCTGTTCCTTATGGAAATTAGGACTGAGACAGTCCTATGCAAAGGATATGAAAATACTCATTCTGTTCTTGTATAAAATCCACGGAGATTCTGTGGACCGATTCAACTAACTTGCGGACGTTTAAATATTTCATGATATTGGTTGACACGCAAACACGCTAGTCATGTATTGTTCTATTGTCCACTTGTCTTGATGCTTATACTACACTCCTAGCACATATCGTATGGTAATTCTCTCCAGATCATCCCATTCAGTAAATTGGACTTGACAATGCTAAAGAGTTTACATCGAAGACTTTCGATGGTTATTGCATATCACTGGGACTGATGTTGGACATCATATTCCCCTATACACACCCAAATGGTCTCGCAGAAACGACTATGATGGTAGTCTAGACATTGGTAATGCGCACCAATCTCCCTATATCCACTTGGGGTGATGCAATATCGCATGCAGCTATGCTAATTCATCTATGACTCAACGCCACTCGATATATATATCTGCCTTATAGCTAGTGACTAGGTACAGGTATCTCATACTTACACATATTTGAGTGTGCCATTTACGTGCCTATTGCATCGCCACATCGTACTAAGATGGGTCCTCACAAACAAATGGGCAAATGCGTTAGATATGAGACTCCAATAATCGTCTACCACTTAATACCCTTGCTAGGTGATCTCTTTACCTCTAGATTTGCATATTCTCATTTTGATGAGACAGTTTTCCCGTTGTTAGGGGGAGATAAGAACACGGATGTTGAGCAGAAACGACAGGAATTATCGTGGTATGTCCCCACTATGCCTCATCTCGATCTCCGCTAAAGTGACGAGATCACACACATCTGCTGCAAACGTGCCTGCAAGGATGCTGCAAGGATGGGCGTCGCCATAGGACATAGTGTCACCCTACAGAGAGGTAGGTATGGCACCAACGCCGTAGAAAGTGGAACTCTGGCGTCACAGGCTATGGCCCCAACTAGGATGGGTGGAAGGCCCGTGAGTTTGAAGATTACTTTGGCACAACTCGATCCTTTGATCATCGACACTTAAAATCCATCTCATGAGAATGTTCTGGGATAAGGTTATTGATGGGGGATGCCTTAACATCAGAACCTACTCCTAAGAATATAGAGCTCTCTAAAAATACACTAGTGTACATGAGACGTGGGATAAAAACTCCATCATGATTGATGATGTATTTGTGCATTTCATTGCGCATGAGTTTGTTGAGTCCGATGATATCGAACCACACTCCGTTGATGAATGATGCCAACATAGAGAAATTTGGCCTTAATGGAAAGATGTGATCCAAGTTAAGTTGGATTCTCTAACAAAGATGAAGGTTTTTTGAGCCAGTGATGCCGACACATCCTAACATAAGACCTATTGACTAATAGGTCTTTATTAGAAAGCGTGATGAGAAAAAGAGATGGTAATATCGCCTTATGGCGTAAGGCTTCTCACAAAACGCCCCAGAATTGACTACGAGGAGACATATTCTCCTATAGTGGATGTCATTGCACTACACTACCCTGTCAGTTTGGTAGTTTCCGAATAATTGAACATGCAGCTTACGAATGTGGTCACTATGTATCTTTATGGAGATCTAGATACTGAATATACAGAAAGGTTCTTGATGAACTTCATTCACTCAAGTCAAGTGGCTCTAAATCACGAAGCGTGTCTGCAATGAGGCTGAAACGCTCACTAAATGACTACTTGATTTGGCAGGGATATGTAAATGTCCATGTGTTTCTATGACAAGTTCCGGATTCTATCGAGGTTCATGTTGGTGACATGATCTTCATTGAAAGCCTTTAAAGAGTTAAGGGAAACCACTGAACACTTAAAATCCGAGTTTGAGATGAAGGATCTTGGGAGAACACGATAATGTCTCGGTTTGGAACTTGAGCATCGTGTTGATGGATGCTTAAGCATTTTGACAAGGTCAAGCCGTCAAGCACGCCCATGATCGTCCGTAGTCTTGATCCTAAAAATGATCCTCTTCGTCCGAAGGATGATGATGAAGATGTGCTAGAGTCAGAAGTGCCTTATTTGAGTACAATAGGCGCATTATTGTACTTAGCTCGATGCATAAGACCGGACATCTCATTTGCAGTGAACTTGTTAGCTAGATATAGCTCTGTGCCAACGCAACGTCATTGGATTGGTGATAAGGGCTTGTTTTATCCCTGCAAAGATATGATGGATTCAGACCCATCACACACCAGGAACGCCACCAACACTGGCCTGCATCCTCTATCTCCATCTCAAAACAACATTAGTGTTTTGGAAGGTTTTGCTAATGCTGGGTATCTCTCTAACCCGCACAAAGTTCTTTCCCAAACTGGTTATGTGTTCACCATGGGTAAGATTGCGATATCTTGGAGGTCTACAAAACAGACCCTAGTCACTATACCTTTGAACCATGCATAAATTATTGTTCTTCACGAAGTGGTTAGTGAATGTATATGGATTGGATCTATAATTACGCATGTTTAAAGCAATTGTGGTTTGAAGTCTACCACAAGATGAGCCTACGAGCATTTTCAGAAGGATCTGATCTGATCTGGTTTGTAATCCCGCACCCTATGAGCCGATAGTCTCCCCCCCTACCATAGGACTCCATTAATTGACTAAACTCGTTTGACGACTACGCCGCAAAGGCGCGCCACTGAACAGGGTGAGAGAATGTTTTAGGGTTTTTCCGCCGCAAAGTCGTAGAGAGCGAAGAGAAAAAGTAAAGGCCACATGAGTTGATATTTTTAATAATAAAAAAAAAGGTAGATGAACACAAAATATACAAAAATTTATAAAATTGAAAAACCTAGTATTGATTATTCTAATTTATAGTTTTACAATTTTATACTAAAAAAAAAACTTCTTGTAAAATTGCTAGTACCGGATTCCAAAACCTAATTTGGTAAAAATGATTAAATATAAAGAATTTGATTAGTAATTGGTAGCTCATTTTGAAACCGAAAAATTTAGTTTTAAGTTGGTAATATCTATAACCGATTTAAGTCGACAGAGTGACACTTTACCAAAAACACATCTTTGCAAAGTAGTAAGAGAGTAAGATCATGTATAGAGGCCAATGCCAGCCTCACGGTCGGCCAATCAAACCACAAAGCCACTAAAAGGGCCCAAAAGCTTTTCAATGGCCATGACTGAAATGCAAACCCAAACCGGAATATGGCGCATAAACTCATAATTGAAAGCAAATACGCTAATGCTATCATCCCAGCTCGAAATCCCAAATTGTGGTCTAGAGCTACCACTTGTTTGTAGTTCGCGCTAATACAAAACAGGGGAGTAAAGAACAAAAGAAAAGACAAATAAGGACAAATGACCAACTTGAGCCCAAGTACCCGAAATAAAAAAGAGTGGAACAAAAAATAATTAGAAAATTTAAATAAATAAACAAAAAATGGTGCAACACATGGCCTTCCCAAGAAGTCACCTATCCTAATACTACTTTAGTCCAAGTAAGCTTAACTTCAGAGTTCTCATGTGCATTATTACTAGTATGATCGCACCCATTAGTGTTTGCATAATCAATCTATATAAAGGCTTCTGCTCACTTTTCTGTATTGCTTGAACAATAATAGCAAATGGGTGGATCCTGTTTGTACGTTATGCCATCTCCATCACCTTCTGTCCGATTCAAGTATTCCCGTCCCTTTTCTATTACCTATGATAAAAAATAGTGAGTTGTCGAAAATAGTACTTTAGTCAAACAAAGCCCAAGATTGCCAAGGTCCGGGCTAATATTATTGGTCGGCACGTAAAACGAAGAATAATTATTGGTTCTTTAATATAATTTTTCTATTTTTTTCTCTCAACAATAATCCCCACGTAAATAATTCGATTATAATAGTAATTTTGTGTTATGAAATTGAAAAATACATAGAGTGAACAAAAAAATTCGATAATAATCGCACATTTTCTTTTTGTTTGTACAAATTGACATTTTTCTAAAATTGGCAAGAGTAATCCTTTTTTTTTTTTTCGAGTATAAACGACATTTCTTTTTCCCACCTCTCTCATATCATGATGTCAATAAGATTGTCACGATATTCGATTATTAGTACCCAACAGATCACAGTTCAGTAGCATTTTGTTTTAGCTATTGTTTAGTAACTCACTTAATTTATTTTTATTTTTACTAAGAATGAAATTTTGTTTTGCCAATATAATAACAAGATTTCGGCACATATTCCTTGAAGCCAATTTTTTAGCAAACAAGGCAACTGATATCGGCCAGAATAGATCTTTTTCTGTTTGGTTTAACTGCCTCCCCGTTATTGTGTTCCCATCGTTCTACATGAATCACTCGTGCGGGGATGTGTTCGTGGGTTTTCTTTGTAGTTTTTCCTTTCTTGCAGCCAAAAACAATAAATAAATAAAATAAAATACGTTCAAGTAAATGAATATGTGTCTGGCCCAATCTCTAAGTTACTTGACCTAGTTGTAATAGGGTTTAGAATTAGAGATATTCTCGGAGATATCCGATTAATCTTTCCTTTACAACTTTGATTCTATGTCTTGTAATCCTCTATATAAAGAGGCTCATATTATCAATGAAAGCACGACTCTATTATCTCCCAATTTCAGTTTTCCTTAAACACGTTATCCAACACGAAGCCCTAACCCTAAAACCTAATAGCCAAAACCCTAAATCTGAATACAAAACCTTGAAACCCTTTCGGCCCCCCCCCCCCCAGCCACCGGAAGCTCCAAATCACCCGCAGCAAATATTCCACCGGTTCACGACCTTCCAGACCTCCAATTGCTACCAAATTTTTATAGAACCAGAGCCTCTATATCATAATCCAGGAATCGAAATTTTTTTCCCCCAAACCTGCCTAAAAATACGTGAACAGGCCACCTGAGGAACTGCACCCTTAAACCATTAGAAGCAGAAAAGAAAAGAAAAGAAGAAGAAGGAAGCAGCCCAGCCCAGCCCAGAAGAAAGAAGACAAAGCCTAGCCCAAAGGTCAAAGCCCAAAAGAAGTCAAAGCCTAGCCCACTGACGTCAGTCTGCCACGTCAGCACCAGAGCCACGTCCGTCCACCGGTCAATGACTTTTCCGACGACTTTCCTGCTAGATCCAGGCCATTTTCCGACCACTTTTCCAGCGACTTTTTCTGGCCAAATTTTCAGGGGACCTATTTCGAGGTATTTTTTACTAAAAGTTCCTGTTTTTGAGTTTTTATTCATTTTCTTTTCTTTTTCTCAGGGACTTGCAACCTCCCTTCTTCTACCCCCCTTTCTTCTTCATAGGGGAGACCAAAAGACGAAATGCGGGGGTTCGTGCTCACTCCAAGCTTAGAGCTTGTAGAGTCCTCCAAACTTAGAGTTTGTAAAGAAGAAAACGATCAACCACACACATCATTGTTTCGATCTAATCCAATACCTCTTGGAATTGGATTTTTTGGAAGCGACTATGCTCAGAAATCCTAATTTCTTGGAAGGGATTAGGCTCGAAAATTCTGGCTCTGGATATCACAAGTGGGTTCGTGATATTCACGAGCATCTCAAGGCCGATGGAACCCTAGATACGATTCTCGAGCCTAGGTAGGACGTGCTAACTGTTGAGCAAGCTCAAGCTTTGGAAGCAAATAGAGCAGCCTTAGAGGCAAATAAGGTGAAAGTCATCATCCTAATGACTCATCATATGGATGATTCGCTCTAGTACAAGTATATGAATGAAGAAGACCCCAGAAGGTTGTGGGCAGTGTTTTAAAAAGCGCGCTTTAGGGCTTTTTGTATATATTTTGAGTCAAATTTCATCACAAGGCGTAGAAGGTGTACATCAAGGCGTGAAAGGCTTGGTGAGGCGTGAAAAACATGAAGGAGGCGTACGCCCAAAAAAAAAATGAAGAAGATGGTAGATGAGTTCTGCGTGGTACGTTCTTGAGATGATTTCTACACCAAACCTTGATAAAAACTAAGATAAAGGTAGAACCGAAGAATGAGAGAGAGAGAGAGAGAGAGAGAGAGAGAGAGAGAGCTTATGATCGCGTTGTGCCCGTTAGAACAACATAAGATGACTTAATTAATTGATTGAGGACGTTGAGAAGTAGCTTTGGTGCAGATTATATAATACCTCTTCAATCTTCATATATACAATCAAGTAATACAGATTTGATTAAGCTCCTATCAACAACCAAATTAATCTGAAAGATTATTATGTTTTTTTGAAAGGGTATTATGGTTTATCCTTATCTATTGGTTTTCCACCTTTCCTAAATACTTCATATCTGTTAATATAATTATTAGCATACTACAATACAAACACTTATTTTTCTATATACATAATTAGTTCTTATTTTTCCTATATACATATGTTTTATTAAATTTTTCTATAATATATATACTTAATTTATTATGATGCAAGGTTTACGCCTTATGCCTTGAGGCTTGCACCTTGTTGAGGCTCTCCTGAAAACTCCTCGGGTTACACCTCAGCGTTTTAAAACATTGGTTGTGGGTCTCACTCGAAGAAATTTTTGGCAACGTTTGTGACTCCCTGCTTCCTGAACTAGAAGTGAGATGGCATAGTCTCCGCTTCTGTGATTTCAAGTCAGTTATTGACTACTACTCGGAAGCACTTCGCATTAAATCCTTAATGGAATTCTGTGGTAAAGATATCACAGTTACGATGTTGATTGAGAAGACTCTCTCTACCTTTCTCATCTCTGCATTGATGGTTGCTAAGAACTATCGAATCGATGTCACTGCAGGATGGATCACAAGGTTTCATGAGCTTATTGGAGATATGAATGTCGCTGAAAAGCATGACAACATCCTTGTAAAGAACTATAATTCGAGATCCGTGGAAACATAGATTATTCCGGAATCCAATTATAGTCGCGCCCCTAAGAGAGGCCGTCAAGAGCGAAACCCTAATCTTAGGGAGTTTCTGTAACCGCCAAAATAGGCGAATACAGAACCAAAGAGGTCAACGTGGAAAGAGAGAGAGAGAAAGGCAACGCCTCTGGCCATGTTGGTGGCACCACCAACGCTAAGAGCCATCTAAATGACGCTTTCAAAGCGCCTCAATTAATGGACTCTGAGCAAAGAGATGTATGTTCTCGATGTGGAGTATTCGGTCATTGGGCACACATTTGTAGAGCTCATAAGAGTATTGCCATCTCTTACAAAACATATTGTGGAGCAAGAGAAGCTCATTATGTGGAACAAGAAGATCAAGAAGGTGATCTGGAGTTAAAGGTTAAAGACTTCAAATCTGGCCGGGATCAATAGATCGCCAATTTTGTTTAAGCCTTTACTTTTCCAAGAGATGTAATATGGCAATTGCCATATATTTTGTACTAAATGTCATTGGTTTAGTTTCTCTTCAACTAGGCTCATCCAAAATGAGTATGATATATAGGAAGGTTTTGAGATAAGTGGTACTTAAGCGAGCTTTGCTCCACCGATATCTCTCTACTCACCCGGTCATATTAATTTTGGAGTTACCAAAAGAAGTTAAACGACTACCTTTGTTTTGCATTTGCTAAATTCGGATTAGATTTTCTTTTGGTCAAAGAAACAATGATACATTTGGCTTATGAATAAAATTTCGAGTTCTTTTCATTATGACTCCATTTGCAACTCTGAGCATAGTACTTTGTGACTAAGATGGCTGGGCTATCAGGATTAGTTCAAGGACATGGAATGACCCAAATTCCGGTTGCCAAATGGTACCTTGATTACCCTCACAGAAACTCTCTACGCTCCTAGGGCGAATCAAACCCTATTGAGTCATTCGAGCCATGCCAACAGATTCCATGCGAAAACGCATATAGAGAACAAAAAAGAATTCCTTTTCACTACCTCTAATGATTGCAAACAAAGGCGCATCTTAGAGAAATTTATGTGCCTCTCTTAGGTCATCCTAGTCATGATATGATGATCTGTCTACTAAAAACTTCACATGGACATCATTTCTTTCGAGCGAAACGAAGCATGAATCAAAAGTTGATTCCTGGACTAATTACGACCGTCGCCGCTGCCACCGTCCACCACTAGCCTAGGGCCGGCACAGTCCTTATCCATGAGGCCATGGATAGCGTACATCATGGTGATGACGCGCCAGGTGATGTTGCAATCACCAACTTTTCTTCAAATAGCGTTTCAGACGCTTAGGCCTAACCAAAATCTTCATTGGTTGATCCTAAGGCCTTTCGTTCGTTTTACAAAGCTCGTTCCTTAGGGAAATTAGGACTGAGACCATCCTATCCAAAGGATATGACAATACTCATTCTGTTCATTCATAGAATATGTGGGGATTCTATGGACTAGTTCAACCAACTTGCGGACGTTTAAATATCTAATGATGTTATTTGACACGCAAACACGCTAATCATGTATTGTGCCATTGTCCACTTGTAATGCTGCTTATGCTACACTCCTAGCACATATCATATAACAACGGGCTCACTCCCCAGACCATCCTATTCAGTCACTTGGATTTGACATTGCTAGAGAGTTTACATCGAAGACTTTCAATGGTTATTGCATTGGGACTGATGTTGGACATCACATTCCCATGTACACACCCAAATGGTCTCGCGGAAACGACTATGATGGTAGTCTGGATTAATCTCCTTATATCCACTTGGGGTGAGGCAATATCGCATGCAACTATGCTAATTCGTCTACGACCCACCGCCACTCAATCTACCTCTACGTTACAGCTAGTGACTGGATACAATTATCGTGCTTACACATATTTGAGTGAGCCATTTATGTGTCAATTGCGCCTTCACAACGCACTATGATAGGTCTTTAAAGACGAATGGGCAACTCAATTGGATTTGAGACTCCAACAATTGTCCACCACTTAATGCCCTTGCAAGGCAATCTCCTTACCGCTAGATTTGAGGATGTCACTTTGATGAGACAGTCTTCCCGTTGTTAGGGGGAGATAAGAACACAGATGTTCAGCAGGAACGACAAGAATTGTCGTGGTCTGTCCCCACTATGTCTCATCTCGATCCCTATTAAAGTGAAGAGATCACACATATTTGCTGCAAATATGCCTGCAAGGAAGGACGTCCCTATGAGAGGTCGTAGCGCCACCTACACGGACGTAGGCAGGGCGCCAAAGACAAAGAAAGTGGCACTCTGGCGTTATAGGCCATGGCCCTAGCTAGGATGCGTAGGAGGCCCATGGGTTCAAAGGATACTTTGGCACATTCCAATAATTTGATCATCAAGACTCAAAATCCGTCACATGAGAATCTTCCAGGTTATGGTTATCGTTGTCGTTGCGGGACACCTCAACGTCAGAACCTATTCTTGAGAATATAGAGCTCTATGAAAATTACACTAGTGTACATGAGATGTGGGATATAAACTCCATCATAATTGATGATGTAGTAACGCATTTCGTTGCGCATGAGTTTGTTGAGTCAGATGATATCGAACCACGCTCAGTTGATGAATGAATACCAGCGTAGAGAAATATGGCCTAAATGGAAAGATGCGATCCAAGTTATGATGGATTCTCTAACAAAGAGGAAGGTTTTTGAGCCAGTGATGCCAACACCTCCTAACATAAAACCTATTGACTAATGGGTCTTCGTTAGAAAGCGTGATGAGAAAAAGAGATGGTAATCTCGCCTTATGGAGC
This sequence comes from Rosa multiflora, assembly GCA_002564525.1. Classification (NCBI taxonomy): domain Eukaryota; kingdom Viridiplantae; phylum Streptophyta; class Magnoliopsida; order Rosales; family Rosaceae; genus Rosa; species Rosa multiflora. Next base: position 60,458 of record BDJD01003345.1, on the reverse strand, counting down.
AAGGCTTTTCACAAAATGCACTGGAATCGACTACGATGAGACATATTCTCTAGTAATGGATGTCATTGCACTCCAATACCTTGTCAGTTTGGTAGTTTCCAAATAACTGAACATATAGCTTACAAATATGGTCACTACGTATCTTTATGGGGATCTAGATACGGAATATACATGAAGGTTCATGGTGAACTTCATTTACACAAGTCAAGTGGATCTAGACTACGGAGCGCATTTACAATAAGGTTGAAACGCTCACTAAGATGACTAGTTAATTGGGAGGGGATATGCCCGCTCGTTTCCATAATAAGTTTCGGATTCTATCACGGTTCATGTTGAATATGATCTTCATTGGAAGCCCTTAAAGAGTTAAGGGAAACCGCTGAGTACTTGAAATCCGAGTTTGAGATAAAGGATTTTGGGAGGACACGATTATATCTCAGCTTGGAACTTGAGCATTGTGTGGATAGAAGCTTAGGCATTTTGACAAGGTCAATCCTTCAAGCACCCCCATGATCGTCCGTAGTCTTGATCCTGAAAATGATTCTCTTCGTTCGATGGATGATGACGGAGATGTGTTAGAGGCAAAACTGCCCTACTTAAGTACAGTAGGCGCATTATTGTACTTAGCTCAATGCACAAGATTGGACATCCTATTTGCAGTAAACTTGTTAGCTAAGATATAGCTCTGCGCCAACGCGATGCCATTGGATTAGTGAAAATTGATATCTTTCAACTCTTAAGATATACGATTTATATGAGCTTGTTCTATCCCTATAGAGATATGATGGATTCGGGCTCATCACACACCAGAAACGCTGCTAATGCTGGCCTGCGTTTCCTATCCCCACCCCAAAAAGTCATAAATACTTTGGAAGGTTTTACTGATGTTGGGTATTTCTCTGACCCACACAATGGTCATTCCCAAACTGGTTAAGTATTCTCTATGGGTAAAGACCGTGATATTTTGGAGGTCTACAGAACAGACCTAGTCGCTATATCTTCGAACCATGCAAAGATTATTGCTCTTCACGAAGTGCTTCGTGAATCTATATGAATTGGATCCATAATTACGCATGTTCGAACAATTGTGGTTTGAAGTCTACCACAGATGAGCCTACAAGCATTTAGGATAATGTTGCTTGTTTTGAACAAATAAAGCAAGACTACATCAAAAGCGACAACGCCAAGAATAATCAGTAACAACAGACTCTCCTCAAGATCAAAGTGAACTAGGTTCGATCTGAGGATAGTATGGCAGACTTACTCACTAAATAATTGCATAAATTCCACTTTCGAGAAACATGTTAGTAGCATCGTTTGAGGAAGTTATCCGAACTCCCATGACCGTAGTCATCAGGGGAAGATGCAGACATCAGGGAGAGATGTCTACATGTATAGTCTCGAAACGTGAATGGTGTATTGTGCTGTTGTTTCCCTTTGACCGAGGTTATTTTTGTCCCACTGGATTTTTGTTACTCTGCAAGGTTTTTAATGAGGCAATGAGAGGAGCACCACGTTTGGGAGACACAAAGGGGAGTGTTCAAGTAAATCCAGAATATGTGTCTAGCCCAATCTCTATGTTACTTGACCTAATTGTAATAGGGTTTAGAATTAGAGATATTCTCGGAGATATCCGATTAATTTTTTCTTGTACAACTCTGATTCTATGTCTTGTAATCCTCTATATAAAGAGGCCCCTATTATCAATGAAAGTATGACTCTATTCTCTCACAATGTGATACCCCGGAAATTCGTAATTATTTTCTGAGGATTTTCCGAAATTAATTTTCTGGTTATTGGACTGTTTCGTGGCTCGTGAACGGAGCGGAAGTGGTTCGAACGAATTTTTGTTTGAAAAGAGTGGATTTAGGGGGGGGGTTTCAAGGTTGACTTTTGATAAGTTGAGATTCTCCAAAAACTTCCTTCATAAAAGTTGTAGAGCGCGTCGATACGAGTTCGTGGACATATGGTTCGTGTCAATCAGAGTTTGTATGACAAAGTTATGGCTATCAGAAGAAGTTTCCGTTTTAGTATAAAAATGGAAAATCAGAAAATGAAATCATAATTTCCACTTTCCATTTCCGGAAAGTCATTTTCCATTCTCTCTCTTCTTTCTCGACTGCACATTCAGTTCCGAAGTTTTTTGTCTGACCCGACCAGACCCGGCTTTTCCCGCAAACTCCGGCGACGAAACTCTCCAGATCAGTTCGTCTCCTTGCTCTGGTCATCCCTCTGGCATCCTCTAGCGGCTATTCTCACCCACGGCGGCCCTTGAAGGCTGCGAAGATTCGTGTATTCGGACCCGATTGGTTATCTGATCTCCGACGTCGGTGAGGCTTCAAGTCTTCTTGGTTGAGCTCGCAGCAGCTTTCTAGATAGATCTGTGGTGGTTGTTTGGATCGATTCACGTGAAACTTGGTTCAACTCGGATTGAATAGTAATCAATGGCTTGCGAGGTAGTTTTCGACCCTTTATGCTTGTTTTCTGACTTCGAGCTAGTTATGAAAATTCACAAGCATGCTTAGATGAACATTTTTGATGTTGGGAGTTTTGAGAAATAATGAGTTTTGGCCGGCGGCGGTGAGCCACCGCCTGTGGTGACATTCTGGCGATGGTCTGGCCATCTAGGGGACTGTTTCTAATATTATATATGTTCTACTCGTTGATACGAGCGTTTCGATATATAATATGTAGATTTTGGAGTTCGAATGGATTTGTTATGATTTTTACCGTTTCATATCGGTGAATTTATTCCATCCGTGAGGCTCTGAGCGTTCGATCGACTTGTAGTTTGGACACATCGATCGTGGAAGAGTTCCGGAGACTTTGGGAGGTCTCGGAAGTGGTTTCGCCTTAATTGGCGTCACTTTGGGAATTTTGATTCGATTTAGGGTTTCGAACGTTATTCATTGTGTTTCAGTGACTGAATCAAGGCTGTACTTCCTTAGGTGTTTGACAGAGGGCGTTCTGTAAGCAGTCTAGTAGTGTGAAGACGCAGCGGAAGTTTCGAGGTGAGTAATCTCACAATGTTCATTAATGAACGGATTACTTTCATTGCTTTGAGAGTTATTTAGTAACTGCAAACTATAGTTGGTATTAGTAGACATTCTTGAGCAGATGACTACGTATATATATATATATATATATATATACATATTTACGTGAAATATATATGTTTTGGTGGGTTTGTGAATTTATGAGAACAATATGCATGAATGATGCGTTTTATTGTTTGTAATGTGACTTTTCGGAAAACAAATGGTGGGAAATGGTATTTCTATATATTGTTTTGAAATGTGTTTGAGGATTTGAGAGTCACAGGTTGTGATTTCTCCTTTTGGTTTGATTTAACGTTTTGATCCGACGACCGGTGGTCTGAGGATTTGAGAGTTACAGGTTGTGATTTCTCATTTTGGTTTGATTTAAAGTTTTGATTTGACGACCGATGGTCTGAGGATTTGAGAGTCACAGATTGTGATTTCTCCGTTTGATTTGATTTAACATTTGGGATCCAGTCCGACTCGTTTAATGTTTTGATCTAAGGGTCAGGTTGACTTAAGGATCCGGGGTTGCAGGTTGCATCCTCATGGCAATGTTGTTTTGTCCAAGTTGGACCGAATTGTTGTTTTATCCAGGTTGGATCGATTTATCATATCTGAATTGTTAGGTTAACGATTTATATGATTTTGTTACTGTGTGACTTTTCGTTGTTTTCCTTTGGAAAAAAAGGTATTGTTTTGGGAAACATGGTATGTTTTCCTTATTTTCGAGTTGAAAGCTTTTCCTCGTTTTTGGAGTGCGTTGTAAAATGTTTTGTTTTGAGTTACTCATACGGGCTTGCAAAAGCTTACCGGGTTTGTTGTGTAACAACTCGGTACACTATTCAAACTGTGTAGGGGTTAATCCTGCAAGTTAAGATAATCAGGGCTGGAGCCGAGGTAGTGCCTTTGCAGCTTCACTATAGGAAGCCATTTTTGTGACTTTACCGTTGATAAGGACTTCCGTTGTATAGTTAACTCTCAGCAGCATTTACGTTTTATTTTGTTGTTGACAATTTAATTCGTAAGCTTGTGTAATATATAACTCTTTGGAGTGAGTGTATATTGACATAGTGGGATCAGGGCATCAATATGTACTTGGGTTAAAAGGGAAAAAGTTTTTAGGTACTTTGTATTGATGGCTGAACGATCACGCATATATAATTATGAGATTATATATTGATTTTTATTTGTGTTAAAAATCAGGGGCGTGACAGTTTGGTATCAGAGCGTAAGGTGCATATTTAGTGACAATCAATACTCCTCGAGTGATGGCCAGTCTGCAGCGGATCCCCATCTGATATTCTTTGGTATTGATATAGTCATTGGGTATGCAATGAGTGTTGGAATGTGAGTCTTCAGGGTAGTGTTGGCTCAGTGAAAAAGTTGTAGGAGCTTAAGGTAGCTTCTAGGAGTTATAGTCTTTTGAGGAATGAGGACCTTTAGATTTAACTCTTGTTTATGTAGGGGATAGAATTGTATCTTCTGACGTAGTGTGTGGTTGATTTAGTCATAAGTATGACTTATACTTGTTGTTGGGAGTTGTACAAGTATTAAGGACAGGGTGCTATGCTCCTTAGGTGATGGATTCACAAGGAGGTAGAGCTAGGGATCGAGGTAGACCTAGAGGTAGGAGTAGAGCTCGAGGTAGGGGCAGGATTCCCCTTCTTGTTGAAGAGATATTCGAGAATGAGGTTGAGACGTCGAATGTTAAGCTGCCCGTTCCACATGTTGTGGAGGTTGTCAATGTTGCAGATGCTACTCGTTTGTCAAAGTTGGTAAGGGAGATTTCGAGGCTGGGAGTAGTCTTTTTCAAGGGAAGTACGGATCACAGATGGTGATCGATATTGAGTCATAGATGGCGACTGATCATATATGGTGATCGATATTGAGTCACAGATGGTGACTGATCACAGAAGTGAAACCCTTTGATCATCTTTCAAAGGGAATATATATATATATATATATATATATATATATATA
>BDJD01003345.1:35684-54947 GCA_002564525.1 Rosa multiflora | reverse complement strand
CATCCATTTTTTGTGTGGCGTGTAATTGTTTTGTTTTATGATTTTTGTAAGCTCAACATTTGGAGGTGCAACTACAATACTATGTGGCTAATCTTACCTTGTGTCCATCTTTCAGATTTGTTGATTAAATGAAAAAGTCTCTAGAATCACGTCATGTGTAATAGTGTCTTTTTTGTGATATGGTAATTATTTCTGAAATACAGCATTACTCCTAAAACCATAGCCTTGAAGGACTCATGATGCGCGAGGATTGATCTAGTTTTTAGGTTCAAAATCACAGTTTCTTTTGATGTCAATCTCTGGGATGAAATTGAATGGACATAACCAAGTGCTGTCTGGCTGACAATCCATTTGCTTGATTTGTTTGTATTTCAATTTTAAGTCTCTGGAGTTAGATGTTCGGTTTCATAATGTATTCTCATATACATGTACTTCTTTGTTTTGCAGTAATAAGGACAATACAAGTGTTAACAGTCAGAAGGAGAATGGTATGCTTGAACAGTTGAATGCTATAAATTTCCTTCCCTCCCTCCCTCTCTCGCTCTCTCTTTCTCTTGTTGTGTGGGAGACCAGGATTTAAGTAATGTTTCTCTCTGTATAGGAAATGATCCAGCCCTGGAAAAAATTGCAAAATCTAAGGACAAAAAGAAAAACAGAAAGACTTTTGAGTTACTCAATCAAGGTGATGAACAAGTCTGCACAGAAGAATTAAAGAAGCCTGAACAAGTGGAAGAGGCTGATAAGAATGGCAAGGTGAAAAAGAAAAAGAAGGGCAAGATTGTTTCTGATACTCCTGATGGTGTAGAACAATGTAAACTAGAGCCATTGTCTGTGGCAACTGAAGAAAGTTTAAAAGATCATACATCTGTCAAGGGAAAAGGTGTTGGCGATTCTGAGACAGAGAAGAAATCTAAGGATAAGAAGAAAAAGAAAAACAAGTCAAATGATGATTCTGTTAGTCCTAATGTTGAACAGGGTGGCGTGGAAGCAAAACAGGATGCAAACGGAACTAGTGAAACAATTGCAGATGAAAATCTAGTGGATATAAAGCCTAAAGTTAAGAAGAATAAGAAGGAAAGTTCAGGTGGTGAGGATAAGAAGGTAGTTGCCATGGGAGATGCAAGTGACAGTGTTTTGAAAAAGGAAGATTTCAAATTATCTGATGTTGAGGCTACAAATAATGAGAACAAAAGCTCCAAAAAAAGGAAAAGATTGGATTCTGAAGGAAATGATTCAGAGCCTGGGAATAGCAAAGAAGATGAAAGTGCTGAGAAGTCTTCCATGCAGAAGAGCATAAAGAAGCAGTGCAATGGTTCAACTGAGGTAACTTTTTAATCTTCGTGTGGAAGGAATGGATGCTAGTGAAATATTTCAAAAGTAGATGCCATATCCCTTCTGAACTGTTATCTAATCGCTAACTTACTAAATGAATTACCTGTCAAACATCAGTGTGATGAACGGACTCATACTGTCAAAAGTTTAAATGATGAAATATGTGTAAAGTTTACAGTTTACAATGTGATTTCAGGTCCAATTTGTTTGGTTTCCTCGACCAAAACACTCTTTCTTGCTTTCATCAAAGTTGTCTCACTGTTGCACGTTCATGTGTATAACATAATTTTAGAGAAATGGAGATTTTGATATATTGCTTAGACAATCTAATGATGTTGTAGCTTTGAAAAACCTGGGGTTCTTTTGACTTGATGGTGTCATTGAAGTTTAAGGTAATATGATTAGGGACACAAACTTTAACCTTTTGTTTATTTTTGCTTAGGGTAAATGACTATAGTTTATTTGTGAGTAAATGATCCTCTTTTTGAGTGTTAGCTGCTACACTTAATGTTAAATGCATTTTTCTTCATGTTCATATTCGTTAGTTCATGAGTCATGGAAAACTTTGTCAAACTGAACTCTACGCCTCCCCGTGTTTGTTTTTTCATGATGATGATGCTGTTGGGGCTCGATGTTTGTTTGTTTTTTTTTTTTCTCTCTCATACATGATGACACCATAGCTTACTGGCTGAAACCATGTTGATGTTGTTATTGCAGCCAAAGACTATTAATGCATTTCAAAGGGTAAAACTGGATGAGGTGGTATTCACAGATGAGAAGCTTAAAGATAATTCTTACTGGGCGAAGGTGTGAGACTGACTAGCTTATGTATTTCTTCTTTCATTCTGTCTTGACTTTGCTTTTACTAATTCTTGATCCCATTCTCTGCAGGATGGTGCAGAGATTGGCTATGGTGCAAAAGCACAGGAAATTCTCGGTCAAGTCAGAGGAAGGTATGTGTGCTGTTTGCCATCTATTTGTTAATGTTTCTTAAAGATATAATTGTACGATGTTCATCGTCAAGGCATTCAGTTTGCAGCTTAGTGATGTGGTGAAACCTGTCTGAGCTGGCATCTCTCTTTGTTAGATATTGTTTGAATCAATTGATTGTTTATTCGTTGAAACAATGATAGAGGAAAACTGGACAGAAATTATAATGCCGCTTAAAGTCACCATCTGAACCCTATATTGTCAATCAAGGGTTCTATGATAAGTTGTGAATAGGGTTCTGTACGTTCACATTTTTTTCTTTAATAATTAAGAGTTCCAGAGAATCATGTAAATAAAGTGGAAAAGGGTCCTAACTTATATTACTTGCTGCAATCAATATGTTCTTTTTCACACAACACTAGCATGGGCATGTCGACATACTGGAAGGATATGCACTGAGCATTAAGGGAAGAGCATTATAAAGGGGTAGGTTTGAAGGAGCTTTTGGGCTCTTCCGCTGAGAATGAAGCAGAAGTAACAAACGTTACCAAATAAACATCATAGTCCCTGATTGTACACCTATTTATTAGGACTGAGAAATTAGAATCAACATCACCCTTACAAATCTAGGAGATCAACTGAAGTTGGCAGACGCTAGAATGCTATGCCACTATTTACCGACATGTTAATGTTTTTTGTTTTCAATTAGTGGAGCCTAATCTCTCTCTCTCATATGCAGGGACTTTCGGCATGAAAAGACCAAGAAGAAGCGTGGGACATACAGAGGAGGGCAGATTGATCTGCAATCGCACTCAGTCAAGTTTAATTATTCTGATGAAGATTGACTGGAAATTCATAAACATTTATTATCCTTAATCGCTGAACACTTGAATGAATTTTGAGTTAACCAGATGAACTTTTACACAAATTTAAGAGCTATTTTCCGCCCTTTATTTTGTCTTTGGCTCCCTCCCAGATTGACCAAAAGGTCCCTGTTGTAATTTTCAAAATTATTGACGTTACAAGGATATAATTCCCCATGGACTTCCTGTCTCATTCGGTGTGATAGACGTTCAAAGATTGAGGCCAAGTTTGATGTTCACCAGTTTTACCCAATTGATTATGTTTTTGAGCTGTTCATGATCAATCGTTTTTGCGTAAAATTAGTGAAATTGACTCGTGTTATTTTCTCATGAATGGCTTTATAATTTTTTTTAATGAAGATCTGATAAATCACAATTACCTATTGTCATGGAGCTTGACCATTTCTTTCATTCTTTGTTATCTCCATCACTTGGAACAATGAAGTATGGTAGACTCCAATGTCCTCACTATAAGGGACCCCACTATAATTTAGAAACTAACAACTGCAGAGAGCACCAAAAATGATGTAATTACCTCAGTTTCTTTTATACAAGGCTAGGAATAACCATGCTAAAATGGATATCCTCTCGTTGTGCTGTTTAAAAAGCAAACAAACTTTCTCTAAAATCCTTCAAATCTGCTAACATGATTGTCGCAAATACTACCATTATTGTTGCAAAAGCAACAGCTATCAGTGGAGTTGCGTCGTGATCATTAGCTGTTGTACAAGTTTTTCAACAATGTTGACATGATCATTAGCTGTTGTACAAGTTTTTCAACAATGTTGACATGATCATTAGCTGTTGTACAAGTTTTTCAACAATGTTGACATGATCATTAGCTGTTGTACAAGTTTTTCAACAATGTTGACATGATCATTAGCTGTTGTACAAGTTTTTCAACAATGTTGACATGATCATTAGCTGTTGTACAAGTTTTTCAACAATGTTGACATGATCATTAGCTGTTGTACAAGTTTTTCAACAATGTTGACATGATCATTAGCTGTTGTACAAGTTTTTCAACAATGTTGACATGATCATTAGCTGTTGTACAAGTTTTTCAACAATGTTGACATGATCATTAGCTGTTGTACAAGTTTTTCAACAATGTTGACATGATCATTAGCTGTTGTACAAGTTTTTCAACAATGTTGACATGATCATTAGCTGTTGTACAAGTTTTTCAACAATGTTGACATGATCATTAGCTGTTGTACAAGTTTTTCAACAATGTTGACAGGATCATTAGCTGTTGCCCAAGTTTTCAACAATGGTGACATGATCCCCGAGACGAGTTGAAAAGCAAGAGATTGAAATATTGAAAAAATGAAAAGAACCATCAAAAGAAGAGAAAAAGAGAAAGCAACTTACCAGTAAAGCTTTGTGCCTTTGTATTGTGGTCCTTTTACTTGCGCTAAACCTTTTCTTTCATCCATCTATATATATAATGCTCAACAGGTTGAGAGCCATTATTTCCACTCCAAAGTGTTGGGTCTACTCTTTTACTCACCTTACTCCTCTTTCTCCTTCTTAGGCAACAGAAATGCCGTGTTTTCATCTTCCAATTCTGTTTGCAGATGACAAGTTAAACAAAAGTACCATCTCTCCTGTGAAGAATCAGCTACTGTGCTATATGTTCACGCCATTTTGTTCGCAACGGTGATGATTTCACACCATTTGTAAAGAGTAGATTGCTTAGAGTATCACTGGCTTTGCACATCGCAGAAGGTGGAAGATGCCTTCATAAGCTGCTAGTAAACATCAAGAGATGGGAGCCCCTGATATTACCAGAACTAAGCATGCTGAAGTCATATGGCACGTTAGCAGAATTAAGAGTTATTGCGTTTTATCAAAGTGTAGTAGTTAAAGTGTGCTTATAAGCTCTAGCTAGCATTTCATATGGCATCGTTCTCGGATGAGAAACGAGTAGAACCTAGACTTAAGTCTTATTGTAAGCAAAATAAAAGTGAAGTTTGTATTCGAATGGGTTAAAACCCCGAAATTCCTTCTCCTTGCAATTAATTAACTATGAACTAGCAAGCTGAAGAACTTGAAGTAGATCCTCTCTCTCTGTAAACTAGCTAGTTAACGGCTCCAACTAACAGATTATTGACGGAAGGACCTATTAGATGAAATTTGATAATGCAGGGGTGTTTTTGATGAAATTGAAAGTCTAGGGACTGAATTGATGTTGGGCTCAAACCACAGGGTACTAAACAGTAATTGGATCTTGTTCCTCACCTTTTATTTTCTTTCTTTCTCACTATCAATCCCATTTCCAGATCAATGTTTACCCAACCCCAAAATAATTCTTCTCTGTTCACTCTCAACCTCCATGAGAGCTATTGTGGCTGGGATGATGAAGTATGAGGCACTTATCTAGTTGAGTATGGGTGCTCACTCATGGGTTCATCACCCCCCATTCTTCATGGTTTTGGTTCTCGATCCTCTTTTGGCAGTCACGACCATTTCTTGGTTTGGGTTTCGATGGTGGACAGTAGGGAAGTTGTTTTGAGGGATATTCTCCCCTGGGTTGTTGGATTTCATATGGTTTTTGTTATGGGATTTGATTGGCATCAGTTATTCAGTACGGGACTACTTGGTGTTCTGCTTCCAGCGAGACATCGGCAACTCTATTTGGTCGGCGGCCCGAGGTGGTCTGCAAAAGCTATGTTTTCTGTATTGGATTGGGCTTGTTCTTTGGGCCTAAGCTTTAGTTGTTTTATAAGGGTTAATTTTCTTATTTTCTGAGCCCAGTTGGAAATTAATTTTCCTTTGCTTTAGTGTCTGTTTGGGCTTGTCCATCAAATTTATTAGTTAGTTCTAATTTAAGCTCTTTGCGCTAGATTTGGGGCAGCTTAATTGATTTTCTATTAAAAAAAAAAAAACTTCTCCTTTCAAATTTGATTTTATATATAAATAAACTAAAAAAATTTAAAAGCTTTGAAGAGTGTCATGATTCTCACAGTGGAGTGGGGAAGAGAAGGTTGCATTTATTTTGAATTTGGCATGCGCTTATCCCAGTGAAAGAAACAGAAGTTGCCGCTACCCACTATAATCACACACATCATGAACAATGTATGAATGAGGAAATTCTTCTATCCTCTCCCGAATGAATGTCTTCTTTCAATTCTTTGCTACTCCACCAAGCTAAGAAACCTCATGCATGTTTGCACCCTCCCATTACTCACTCTTTGCACACACTTCAATTCATTAAAGAAAGAAGTTAGACTTGCTCATTTAATGATTTAATATTTACTATATACTATTTCGCAAGGCACTGTTCATCGACTTATGAACAGTGACGGCTCCAGCCGAGCCAGTGGTGAAATTGTTGTTTTGTCCTCTTTTGTCTTTGTAATTACAGTGTTGCCATTTACGTAGGTATAAAACCTGCGCCACAACAGTAGTTCTTCGTCTTTTCGATTCTTCTCCTGCACTGATCAGCACTGCCTCAGTTTGCCCTATATGCAGAGAAAGAAAAAGGTGGGGAATTCACAATGAGAGAGAGAGAGAGAGATAGAGACAGACAGAGAGATCAAATTTCCCGAATAATATATCTGATCCCGTCAGAGAAAGAGAGAGATAGAGCGCTCGCAAAAGGAAGATATATCGGCCTTAACCAAAGAAACGGGAAATTGGAGAGGAGCAAGGGAGAATTTTATCAAGGCGGTATGGCTTCTTCTTGATCTGGTCATTGGTTTTCAATTCGTTTTTTTTTTCTATTTTTTTATTATTAATTTTTTGTTGGGTTTCTTGCTTGCATGCCTAGTTGCCTACATTCCGGTTGGTCTTACCTGAATCCTTTGGTTGGAGGTGTAGATAGTGAGTCTGGGGCCTTTTTTTCGTTTGATTCTTGATTTGGTTGTTCTTTTATGCTTTTTTATTTTTTTATTAGGGTCCTTGACCCAAAACCCCAAAATGAGCAAAAGTTATCCCACTTACCCCAGCAACAAATTTTAATTCTACTAACCCAATTTAAAATAAAATATCTATTTTGCCCTAAGACTAATTAACGAATTACATTGTATGCCACTCTTCTCTCTCTCTCTCTCTCTCTCTCTCTCTCTCTCTCTCTTCCTTTTCCTGTTTTCCAGCGAGTTCTCGATCAAATCCCGAAATCACAATCCGGCTTGCTCCATGTCGGAGGCTCCGGCTTCGAAGGCGAGGGCCTCTTCTCGATGAGCTCGGTATTCACCCAGATCAAATCTGGCGAAAGCCAAGGCCATTCTCCACCCTTTCCGGGTCAACTCGGACCTCCACAAGGAGTCAGACATGTCTGGCCCCTTCCTACTCTACGTTGCCCTTTGCCTTTTCAATTACTCACCGGCAAAATCCAATTCAACGTAATACTCGACGGGATCATCGTCTCCTTCTTCTTCCTGTACGTCCTCGTCAACATGTTGGCGGGCCGTAACAGCAAGCTAGAGCTGCACAGGTGGGGTAGCGTCGTTGGCAACCAGAAAAAGGGAGAAGAGGATGTGGCTGCCCAGATCATTTTCTGGGTGCCCAATTCTTTTTTCTTCTTTTTTTTTTGGGTAAAATGGGGCTTAAGGCCCAGAAAGAAAGAAAAGTGAATTTTTTTTTTGTTCTATTGGGGCAATAGACGACTATTGGGAAGCAATAGACGTTTTGAATTGATGTAATCTCTTGTTTTTTTTTTCTATAATCAAAGTTTTATTTATCAAAATTTAGGGAGATCAGTTCCCGTTCTGGCGACTGAAAGTCCTATTGGGAGGCAATAGACGTCTATTGTGGGGCAATACATGGCTGATAGTCGTCTATTGAGGCGCAATACATGACTGATAGTCTTATATTAGTCGTCTATTGGGGGGTAATAGACGTTTACTAGGGAGCAATAGACTATTGGGGCAATAGACGTCTATTGCCTCTCTATTAGGGGGCAGTAGATGTCTATTGGGGGCAAAAAAAACCTTTCCGGTGAGATTTTCAGCAAATTTTGGAGGGCGGTAGACTGTGACAGGAATCCAGCGACCGGTGACGGGAATCTGGCGATCGGTTCCGGCGAAGTCTCCTATGGTTTCTCTCTCTCTCTCTCTCTCTCTCTCTCTCTATCTCTAAGTAATAAAGGGGTGAGGGGTAAAATGGTATTAAAAAAATTAAAATAAAATAAAAATCTTAATGGGGTATTAGGGAAGACTCCTTTAGAGTGTATTGGGTAAGAGGGAATTAAAAAAACTTAATGGGGTTAGTAGGAAAAAAATCCTTAGAAATGGGGTAAATGGATAAAAACCATTTTTATTAATAGGCTGGTTGTTTGTGAATTTTGCAAAATGGAATAGCATAGAAGAATTGGTGGGGAGAGTTTGGGTTGGCTGAGCTCCCAAGGATTTGTTTATATTTAGTTGCAATTGATTTTAAATATTTTTTTCGAATTTTCATTTTTTGTTAGTTGATTTTGTTATTTGAGAATTGAGTTGTGATTTTTCTATATTTGGTTCTTCTGCATGTGATGATTTGTATTTGGAGAGTTGAGAAAATGAAGAATCCATGATTTTAGTTTGATGAATTGATCTATCTTTCGTCATCTTTTCGTTCCCCCAATCTTTTTTAAAATTATGTTCTTACTTAAGTACACCTATCTCCCTTTGTTTTTATACGTTATAGCTTCCAAAGTTCAAAGACACAGAAATTGCACCAAAGTGATTAGACTTAGTCTGGATGACTTAGAATTAAAGGATGGTTTTGTTTCTCAGTTGAATTGCAGTAAGTTGCTTTTCCATTTTTCTATGCAGGTTTCCAAGTAGGGATTTGGGTGTATGGGACTATAATGTATCGGTGCCTGAAAATTTTGGCATATCAATGATCTAGTGTGCATCTGACAGAGGAATAACATTCTTCGATACATCTGATGTTTATGGACCACATGCTAATGAAGTTTTTATCGGAAAGGTAAAGTGTTTTCCTTCCCAGATAGTCATGAATTCAAGGTGTGGTTCACATGGTTGTGCATGCATCGTTTTCATATTTTTGCATAATTGACAGGCCATTATTACCCCATGAGAGTTTGTATGTTTAAACGGGACCGATCATGTATTCTAATCGGGTGAGTTTTTGTTTAGTTGTCTTTGGAATACATGAATAGCGTAGAATTTGGTTGTCAGCGGACCCCTTTTCTTCTTTCAGTTTGTGAAATTTAGTTTTGTGCTTAGTTTATGTTGATAAATTCTATTATTTCCACATTTTATTTGAAGCAAAGTCATTTGTTTTGTTTTGGCTTTTTCATAAAAAGGTTTTAGAGTGATAGTTCAAAGCTCCCGTTCTCTTCTGTAAGCCTTTCTGAAATAAATTTTTACCATATGCTAAGAAATATTTTAGGTTCACTAAACTTCAAATTTAGTTATGTTGGCCCGGCAAAGGGATTAGATGAATCTGACATATTACACTGGCTGAGATAGTTGAAATATAAGCAAGGTATTCTTCACCATCAATCAAAGAAAGTGAATGGGGACTTGGTCATGAAAAACATAGATTTGGCTGGTGTTTAGAGCAATGTGATCAATAACGATGACATAGAAATCAAAGAAGAATAAAGTGCTTTGCTGAAGGCTTGAAGATTCCAGTTTAGCCACCTAGGCATGTGAGAGTAAAGCAGCTCCAGTTTTGTCATATCAATTTTTCTGCTTGGTGTTGCAAATATATCATTATTATTAGGTTTTCCATAAGCAAGGTTCTGATTTCTTTTTATACTGAACCCTACAAGTTTGGTTAATCTATTATTGGATTTGACATTGTAGTAGATCTGATTAAGAGCTTAATACAAATTGATCTAAATGGTGCATCTATTGCCACCCTACTATTTTCTTAGTTCACCCTACAAACATTTGAATTATTGAAAGACTATATTACCTAAGTGTAAAATGACTACTAAGTACATTAATTTTCTAAAATCCAAATTTGTAAGGAAAAATAAATAAATAACCAATGAATTAAATAGAAAAATTACTTAGGGCATGTTTACTTACTTGGAATGGAATGGAATGATTACAGAGTAAAAACACCCCTGTGTTTACTAACACATAAAGGAATCGGAATGATTCCACGTAAAAGAATTCCTGTATTTAATAACACATGAAGGAATCGGAATTGGTGTAGGTCTCACCTATTTATCAGGAATCGATTCCTGAATACTCAGGAATTCGATTACGAAGGGGGGAGATGGGTTTAGGAATCATTCCTTCGGAATCAATACCGATTCCTTTCTTCTCCCATTCCCCTTGTCTCCGATTCATGATTATTTTCCATTCCAAGTAAGTAAACGTACCATTAATTTCTCATTGGATTATATTAATATTCATCTTCTCCACCCAAATTTGCATTTATTACTATTTTTTTTGTCTTTTTGTTACCTCTTCATCATGAATACGTTATTTAATTCACGAAAGCATTAGTGTTAACTGCATCAAAATCTTTGCAATACCTTTTGTGAACACCGAAAGTAAAAATTTTAAACACGAAAGTGTTCAAGTAAATCCAGAATATGTGTCTAGCCCAAACTCTAGGTTACTTGACCTACTTGTAATAGGGTTTAGAATTAGAGATATTCTCAGAGATATTCATAGATATCCGATTAATTGTACAATTATGTTTCCTTGTACAACTCTGATTTCATGTCTTGTAATCCTCTATATAAAGAGGCCCCTATTATCAATGAAAGTACGACTCAGTTCTCTCCCAATTTCAGTTTTCCTTAAACACGTTATCAACACGAAGCCCTAACCCTGAAACAAATAGCCAAATCCTGGTTCAAGAAGCAAAAACCCCAAATTCGAATACAAAACCTTGAAGCCTTTTCTGCCTCCACCTTACACCTTAAAGCCCTCGACCCCAGGAATTCAGAACTGGCGGCAGAACTACCAGAACAAGCAGGAAACATACCGAACCGGCCACCGGAAGCTCCAAACCACCCTCAGCAATTTCTCCACCGGTTCACCATGTTTCGGACCTCCGACTTCTACCAAAATTTTCCAACAGAAGGCCTTTGATACCAAAATCAAGGAACCGGAAGAAAAATTCAAAAAACAGGCCTAAAACTTGTTGAACCAGTTGCCACAACTTCCTTAAGGAAAACCAGCAGAAAAGAAAAAAAAAAGGTGATGAGAAGGCAGCCTAAAGCCCAGCGGCCCACGTGCGTCACAGGCCCAGAAGCAGAAGAGAAGCCTAGGCCCAGAAGTAGAAGAGAAGCCAACCAAGCCCAAAAGCTCATCCACATTAGCGTCGCCGCGTCAGCAACAGCTCCGCCATATCAGCGACCGACTGCCATGTCAGCACCGCCGGCCACTATTCCGGCCGCAGCAGGTGACTTTTTCAGGCCAAATTTTCCGACAACCTATTTCGAGGTATTTTTGTACTAAAAGTTTCCGTTATTGAGTTTTTATTCAATTCTCTTCTTTTTCTTGGGGACTTGCAAACTCCCTTCTTCTACCCCCATTTCTTCATCATAGGGGAGACCTAATTAAGCAGAACTGTGGGGGGTTCGTGCTCACTCCAAGCTTGGAGCTTGTTGAGATCTCCAAACTTAGAGTTTGTAGGGAATTTATGATCGACCACTTACATCATTGTTTCGATCTAATCCAATACCTCTTGGAATTGAATTTCTTGGAAGCGATTACTCTGAGAAATTCCTAATTTCTTGGAAGTGACTACGCTAAGAAATTTTAAATGTTTTTGTGGTAGCTTTTTCTGCTCCGAAACTAACCAATTTTCTTGTTCTCTTTCAGGATGAACAAATTGGATTTTGCTCAATTGGGAACAACTGGCTCTGGATATCACAAGTAGGTTCGTGATGTCCACCAACATC
The DNA here is from genome assembly GCA_002564525.1 of Rosa multiflora. NCBI lineage: Eukaryota > Viridiplantae > Streptophyta > Magnoliopsida > Rosales > Rosaceae > Rosa > Rosa multiflora. Next base: position 42,998 of record BDJD01003345.1, on the reverse strand, counting down.
TCAAGGCCGATGAAATCTTGGATATGATTCTCGAGCCTAGCCAAGACGTGCTAACTGTTGAGCAAGCTCAAGCTTTGAAAGCAAATAGAGCAGCCTTAGAGGCAAATAAGGCTAAAGCCATCATCCTAATGACTCGTCATATGGATGATTCACTCCAGTACGAGTGTATGAATGAAGAAGACCCCAGAAGGTTGTGGGTCTCACTCGAAGAAAGATTTGGGGTATAGCCTCCGCTTCTGTGATTTCAAGTCAGTTCTTGACTACAACTCGAAAGCATTTCGCATTAAATTCTTAATGGAATTTTGTGGTAAAGACATCACAAATGCGATGTTGATTAAGAAGACTCTCTCTACCTTCCCTATCTCTGCATTGATGGTTGCTAAGAACTATCGAATCAATGTTACTGCAGGACAGATCACAAGGTTTCATCATTCATGAGCTTATTAGAGCTATGAATATAGCTAAAAAGCATGACAACATCCTTGTGAAGAACTATAATTTGAGATCTGTAGAAACAGAGCTTATTCCGGAATCCAATTATAGTCGCGCCCCTAAGAGAGAGCTCCAAGAGCGAAACCCTAATCTTAGGGATACTTCTGGACGTTCTAGTCCAATAATCGCTCTACTTGGGAAGGTAACTGCCAAAATAGGCGAACATGAAACCAAAGAGGTCAACGTGGAAAGAGAGAGGGAGGCAACATCTCTGGCCATGTTGGTGGCGCCATCAACACTAGGAGCCATCTAAATGACGCTTTCAAAACCCCTCAATCAATGGAGTCTGAGCAAAGAGATGTATGTTCTCGATGTGGAGTATCTGGTCATTGGGCATACATTTGTAGAGCTCGTGAAGAAATTTTCACCGCCTACAAAGCATATTGTGAAGCAAGAGAAGCTCACGATGTGGAATAAGAAGATCAGGAAGATAATCTAGAGTGAAGGGTTGAAGACTACAAATCTAGTTGGGATCAATAGATCGCCAATTCTGTTTAAGTCTTTATTTTTCCAAGAGATGTAATAGGCAATTGTCATATACTTTATAGTAAATGCCATTGGTTTAGTTTTTTCGTCACATAGGCTCATCCAAAATAAGTATGATGTCTAGGAAAGTTTTGAGATAAGTGGTACTTAAGCGAGCTTTGCTCAACCGACATCTCTCTACTCACCTGGTCATATTTATTTTGGAGTTACCGAAAGAAGTTAAATGACTACCTTTGTTTTGCATTAGCTAGCATTTGGATTAGATTCTCCAAATGGTTTAGAAACAATGATGTACTCTGTTGGCTTATGAATAAAATTTCGAGTTCTTTTCATTATGACTCCATTTTTTTTTCTGAGCATATTATTTTTGTGATTACAATGGTTGGGCTATCAGTATTAATTCAAGGACATGGAATAGCCCAAGTTCCCCTGCCAAATGGCACCTTGATTATTGTCACAGAAAGTCTCTACGGTTCTAGGGAAAATCGCACCTATGAATAGCCAACGGATTCCATGCGAAAATGCATATAGAGAACGGAAATAAGTTCATTTGCAATACCTTTAATGATTGCGAACAAAGGCGCATCTTAGAGAAGTTGATGTGTCTCTCTAGTGGACTCTATGTCACTATTCTAGCAATTAAATCCAATAAAGTCATGAGAGAAGATTTCTTGGATTTAGACACATATTGGCTTTGTCACGACAAGATAGGTCATCCTGGTCATGATATGATTATCCATCTACTAAAGACTTCAAATGGACATCCTTTCTTTCGAGTGAAACGAAGCATGAATAAAAAGTTAATTCCTGGACTAAGTGTGACCGCCGCCGCTGCCTCCAGAGCCGCTGCCATCCACCACCAGCCTAGGGCTGGCCTAGTCCTTATCCATGACACCATGGATAGCGTACATCATGGTGATGGCGCCCCAAATGATGTTGCAATCACCAACTTTGCTTCAAATAGTGTTTCAGACGCTTAGGCCCAACCAAAATCCTCATTGGTTAATTCTAAGGCCTCTCGCTTGTTTTACAAAGCCCGTTCCTTAGGGAAATTAAGACTGAGACCGTCTTATGCAAAGGATATGAAAATACATATATTCTGTTATTACATAGAATCCATGGGGATTTTATGGACTGATTCAACCAACTTGCGGACGTTTAAATATTTCGTGATGTTTGTTGACACTCAAACATGCTGGTCATGTGTTGTGCCATTGTCCATTTGGAATGCTACTTATGCTACACTCCTAGCACATATCATATGACAATGGGCTCACTCCCCGAATCATCTTATTCAGTCAATTGGATTTGACTATGCTAGATAGTTTACATCGAAAACTTTCAATGAATATTGCAATGGGACTGATGTTGGTCATCATATTCTCATGTATACACCCAAATGGTCTCGCAGAAATGACTACGATGGTAGTCAGGACATTGGTAATGCGCACCAATCTCCTTATATCTGCTTGGGGTGATGCAATATCACCACTCAATCTACCTTTGCGTTACAGCTAGTGATTGGGTATAAGTATTGTACTTCCGCATATTTGAGTGTGCTATTTATGTGCCAATTGAGCCGCCACAGTGCTTTATGATGGGTCTTTACAGACGAATGGGCAACTATGTTGGATTTGAGACTCCAACAATTGTCTACCACTTAATGCCCTTGCCAGGTGATCTCCTTACCTCTAGATTTGCAGGTTGTCACTTTGATGAGACAGTCTTCCCGTCGTTAGGAGGAAATAAGAACACGAATGTTCAACAAGAATGACAGGAATTGTCGTGGCTTGTCCCGACTATGTCTCATCTCGTTCCCTGTTAAAGTGACGAGATCACACATCTGTTGCAAATATGCCTGCAAGGAAGGACGTCCCTATGAGAGGACTTAGCACCGCCCTACACTGAGGTAGGCATGGCGCTAACGCCAAACAAAGTTGCACTCTGGCGTTACAGACCATGGCCCCAGCGATGATGCATGGGATGCCCGTGGGTTATAAGGATACTTTGGCACATTCCAATCCTTTGATCATCGACATTCAAAATCCGTCTCATGAGAATTTTTTGGATTAAGGTTATCGTTGGGGGACGCCTCAACATCAGAATCTATTCCTGAGAATATAGAGCTCTATAAAAATTACACTAGTGTACATGAGACGTGGGATAGAAAGGACTCCATCATAATTGATGATGTAGTTGCGCATTTTATTGCTCATGAGTTTGTTGAGTCAGATGATATTGAACCACGCTCTGTTGATGAATGAATGCCAACGTAGAGAAATTTGGCCTAAATCGAAAGATGTGATCCAGGTTAAGTTGGATTCTCTAACGAAGAGGAAGTTTTTTTAGCCAGTGATGCCAACACCTCCTAACATAAAACCTATTGACTAATGGGTCTTTGTTAGAAAGCGTGATGAGAAAAAGAGATGGTAATCTCGCTTTATGGCACAAGGCTTCTCACAAAACGCCCTGGAATCGATTACGATGAGATATATTCTCTCGTAATGATGTCATTGCACTCCACTACCCTGTCAGTTTGGTAATTTCCAAATAACTGATCATGTAGTTTACGAATGTGGTCACTATGTATCTCTATGGGGATCTAAATAAGAAATATACATGAAGGTTCATGGTGGACTTCATTTACCCAAGTCAAGTGGCTCTAGACCACGGAGCGCGTTTGCAATAAGATTGAAACGTTCACTAAGGTGACTACTTCATTGGGAATGGATATGCCTACACGTTTCCATAACAATTTTTGGATTCTATCGCGGTTTATGTTTGACATGATCTTCGTTAGAAGCCCTTATAGAGTTCAGGGAAACCGCTGAACACTAGAAATCCGAGTTTGAGATGAAGGATTTTGGGAGAACACGATTATATCTCGGTTTGGAACTTAAGCATCGTGTTGATAGATGCTTAGGCATTTTGACAAGGTCAAGCCTTCAAGCACCCCCATGATCGACCGTAGTCTTGATCCTGAAAATGATCTTCTTTGTCCAAAGGATGATGGAGAAGATGTGCTAGAGGCAGAAGTGCCTTACTTAAGTACAATAGGCTCATTATTGTACTTAGCTCAATGCATAAGACTGGACATCTCATTTGCAGTAAACTTGTTAGTTAAGGTATAGCTCTGCACCAACGTGACGCCATTGGATTGGTATACAAGATATCTTTCGGTACTTGATATGTACGATTGATATGGGTTTGTTCTATGCCTACAGAGAGACGATGGATTCGGACCCATCACACACCAGGAACGCCGCCAACACTGGCCTGCGTCCTCTATCCCCATTCCAAAACGACATGTGTTTTGGAAGGTTTTGCTGATGTTAGGTATCTCTCTGACCCACACAAAAGTCTTCCCAAACTGCTTACATGTTCACCATGGGTAAAGACCGTGATATCTTGGAGGTCTACAGAATAGACCCTAGTCGCTATATCTTCGAACAATGCAGAGATTATTGCTCTTCACGAACAATGCAGAGATTATTGCTCTTCACGAAGAAGTTCGTGAATGTATATGGATTGGATCCATAATTATGCACGTTCAAACAATTGTGGTTTGAAGTCTACCACAGATGAGCCTACGAGCATTTAGGATAATGCTGCTTATTTTCAATAAGTGAAGCAAGGCTACATCAAAAGCGATAACACCAAGGATAATCAGCAACAACAGACTCTCCTCAAGATCAAAGTGAACTAGGTTTGATTTGAGGACAATGTGGCAGACTGGCTCACTAAGTCATTACCTAAATTTCACTTTCGAGAAACATGTTGGTAGCATCGTTTGTAGAAGTTATCCGAACTCCCATGACCGTTGTCATCAAAATTTATTTTTGTATTAAATGATGGGCTAGGTATAGACATTATTATTTTTACTTAATTATTTTAGTGTTCAAGTAAATACATAATATGTGTCTCGCCCAAACTCTAGATTACTTCACCTAGTTGCAATAGGGTTTAGAATTAGAGATATTCTCGGAGATATTTATAGATATCTGATTAATTGTACGATTATCTTTCCTTGTACAACTTTGATTTCATGTCTTGTAATCCTCCGTATAAATGAAGGTACAACTCAGTTCTCTCCCAATTTCAATTTTCCTTAAACAGAAAGAAAAATATCAATATCTTCTTCATTGCTCATAGCTGTTAACTAACTAATCTTTTGAAATAAATTGAAATAGATGAACATTGAAGCAAAAATAAAAAATTAAAAAAAAAAGTAATTTAGATTATGATTTTGTTAGGAAACTTATATATTATAGTTTTTTTTATTGCTATAAATTAAATGCGAGATTTTCATTAAAAAAAATCTCTTGGAAATAGAAATGTGTTACATAAGTAAATTTAATAATTGAAATTAAAATGTAGGGTGTAATGAGCAAGTATGTTGAACAAAGAAAATGGTTGGGTGGTAATAGTCGCACCCAATCTAAATTGTTAACTATGGTCAATTTGTTTTTGTTACCTACAACATTTTCTCTTAGTCTACTACAACTAAATTAATGGACTAAATACTATTTAGTCCTTGAGCTTTTGACCATAAAACACTTCAGTCCCTGACCTTCTAATTTCACACGTTTAGTCCCTATACTTCAAAATTCCAGACCAATAGGTTATTCCCGTCTAAAAGTCGCGGCGAAATGTCTATTATGCCCTCAGTTCTTTTTTTTTTAAAATAAATTTATGCCTTTATCTTTTTTTATTTATTCTTTTTTCTTTTTTTATTTATTCTTTTTTTTCAAACAGAAAGAAAGAAAGGGAAAAAAAATCATTTTCCAAATAAAATAAAATAATTAATTAATTTAAAAAAAAATCTGAGGGCATAATAGACATTTCGCCGTGACTTTTAGACGGCAAGGACCCATTGATCTGAAATTTTGAAGTACAAAGACTAAACGTGTGAAATTAAAAGATCAGGGACTGAAATGTTTTATGGTTAAAATCTTAAGGACTAAACAGTATTTAGTTTTAAATTAATCAACCACAAAATTACTAGTGTTTACTAATTGATATGTTGGTTAATATACTGTATCGATTATAAATTTGAACAAATGAAATATTATTACATCATTTGGTAAATAAAATTTAAGAAGTATAAAAACGAACTCCAAAATGAGAGGGTGTTCAATGCACGTCAGACGTGCACTTACACCAATATTAATGGACGGTTAGATAACATGACATACATTTTTTTGTTATAAAAAAAAAAGCTGCCTATATATATCAACTGCTAAGATCTACTGGATCTGCTAGATCTATTGGTTCACTTGTAACGGGAGCATAGAAGAATATTCCCTTCGAAATTATCTGAAAACACTCCATGAGAAACCATCTATATGTGTAAGAAACCATCTATATGTGTACTTGTAGTGCATTGTCATATAACTGTAGACGATTATATGCTGGTTGAACATCTATCAAAATATTAATAATTGATTGACTTTCAAATTTCAATTATCCTATTTTCACTCATTCCTATATGCTTGTGTGTTTAGTTAAGGCACTCAAGCAGACAAAACATGATTTAAAGAAAAGTATAGTGAGACACTGATCGTCACCTATTGCACCTCGTTATTACTGTCGCTATCATTTTATTTTTATTTTTTAAAAAGGCCGGTATGGCTGTCCTCAAGTTTTGATTAATGAAACCATAAAATACAAGCGGTGTACAAAGAGCCTGATCCGCAAATTACAATAAGTATCAATAGAACTTCTTGAAATAATATCAGAAGGGGTTTTTTACTTCAACAGTGTCTGAACTCTTCGAGGACTTTTGAAATGATACCTGAACTTTCAAAGTGATCAAAGTGATACCTGAACTCTAATTTTCTTGTCAACGGAGTACCTACCGTCAATTTTTATCACGGAACTGTTAACTATGACCACGTGTCAGGCACGTGAGGCACAAATAAGAATTAAAAGACTAATTTACCCTCAAAAATATTTTATTATTATTTTTTATTCTTTATTTTTTTGCTTTCTTTCTTTCTTGTTTTTCTTTTTCAGCTTCTTCTTCCCTTTGCTTTCTTTCAGCTTCTTCGTCAGCGACCCGAAGGTCCTCCAAGTCGGGTTCTGCGCCGCCCCGGAGCCCATCGCCTCCTCCCCTCCCGTCTCCAACATTTCCCCCTCCGGAAACTCTCTCTCCCCCGTCATGATCCCCCTCCACGTCACTCCTCCGACGCCGCCCATCCCGTTCTCTTCTCTCCCGTTCCCCCCACCTCCTCCGGCCGCCGCGACTCCATCACTTTGCTGACCTCTTCCCCGCCTCCTCCCCCACAGCCTCCACTTCCTACGCCTACGCCGATTAATGTGCAGGAACTAAACGCA
>BDJD01003345.1:0-15500 GCA_002564525.1 Rosa multiflora | reverse complement strand
TGAAGGAAAGCATCATTTTTGTGCTTCTCTGCTGGTCCAATATTCATGCACTGTGTGGCATGTTTTGTAACAAATAGTTTGTATTTGTATCAGCTTTTGATGTCCCAGGTAGATGGGCATGCATTTGAATGCTTTTCTTCTTTTAATGTTGGCTTGAATGATTGGGAAATCCTCCCTTTTAACGTTTGAATGCTTTTCTTCAAATAGTATGAGTTGGATTACTCTTTATTCATAGATTCCAGTGTCTTTTATTTACAATTAATCACTATTCATTAGGATAAAATGGAGCATTATTATCAATGCACAAAATCCAGAAAAGACGATCATACAACAGAATTTCTAATGTTAATAACATTGTCTGAAGTAACAATTTGGATGTTCACACAATGAATCCTTATATAACCATGCAACGGTTCTAACAAACTTACGTTGTCTTATTTACAATCACACAACTGTAATAACTAGAATGCGTTATCTAAAACTAACACACAACAATAAAATTTCCAAAAGTGAAGTGTGAGGATAATTCATACAACAGATAAAATAAAATGCAGTTGTCTGATTTCCTTTCATACAACGGCTCGGAAACAACTTTCGTTGTGTGAATGATGCCAATGACATGTGCAGCATGACTGCGCGGCAACTGTGGCTGCCATCTGCCGAGAGAAGGCACAACGGTTTTAACCAAATAAGTGTTGACTGTTTGTTATTCACACAACGGGTTTCCACCGTTGTGTGATTTTTAATCACACAACGCTCCGATACACAACGGAAATCGTCCAAATCACACAACGAATTTGGTCCGTTGTCTGTTCACTTTTTTGGCCTAGTGAATAATAATCAACAGGAGGCCAAATATAGTAACATGAAAGCTATGGAGTAAGATGTTTGACCATAGTCTTAGAGCTAATCTAAGGGGTAAAGAGGATGGAAAATTAAGTTAGGATTAGTCTTGAGAGGGCCGATCCCCCTTCAATAATGTAACCAAAAAAAAAAAAAAGTTTGACCATCGTCAATGTGCATAACACGAACAATTTGTGAGAAAATTGTTGATTTCTTGGTTTATTACTTGGATGTTCTCTATTTTCTTTATCATTTGTTATAATTTCAGTTTTTAAATTTAATATATGTGGTTGAAATGCATTTGTCTCTTAAAGTCCCTTAAAATTGTCCCTTAGGAGAGCATGACTGTTAAATTATAATAGTATCAAACTTTTACTACAAAACTCAAATGCTGTTAATGTTGGTGACCGAAGCGGTCTATTTAACGTAAAAGATAGAAAGAGAGAGAGAATGAGACACAAGAAATATAGTGGTTCGTCTCCCGCCTTTGCGGGAGACTACGTTCACTTGAATATTGTACTATATGTGTTTGGGCCTTGCGGCCCAAAGGGGATTACAAGAGATGTAATTGGATGGAGTTTAAGTGGGAGAAGGGGTCCCTTTTATAGGTAAGGGAACCCCTCTCATTTACATTTTCTTAGATGTGGGATGCAAAGCCACTATTCTAGTCTTAGAAAGCATGTTTGTGAAGGTAACTTGGCAAGGCCGGGAAGGTTTGCTTCCCGGCTACATATTTGCCTCCTCCGACCACCGTAGCGTAGCTTGAGTGTCGAGGTACGAGATGTATATCGTGGTCGGGTCCCACCATGGCTTGTGGGCCCACTAAGAGGGTGTTACTTATGCTTGGTGAGATAGCAAACTAGCTTGCTAGTAGAGGTATCTACAAATGTCAAACTGAGTTTTATAAACAAGTTTATTTGACTGAACGAGTTGTGGAAATCGATCAAGTTGTTTGAGATCTCCTCAATCCCTATTAATCAACAATGTATGGTTTCAAAAGATGGACACTACAGCCCAAAATTATGCCAGGACCTAAATCAACTATTATTCACTCCAGCCACACATACATCTTTTTATTAATTTTTTTTTATTAACCTTAGCCCACCCCACCCTTACATATGCCAGTGAGAATCAAACCCATGACCTTTACAATGCTGTAATTATAACTTACCAACAAGTCACAGCATACATCCAAAACAACTTCCTTTTTTTCTTTTCCCAGCAATAAGAACTCTTATTAAGCGTGAACTTTCAAATCATTTTGTTTATTTGTTACATGGCCTTTTGTTTTAGTGTTTTTCATTCCTTTTGTTGGGCATCATTTAGCCATTGAAAGATTAAGGATGGGCTAGGCTAGGCTAGGTGTGTGTGTGTGTGTGTGTGTGTGTGTGTAATATTTATTGTATATATTTTCTGATATAATTTACAAGAAATATTTATGTAAACTTTGTTTTGTCAATATTTAGATTCTCTTAAATCAAACCAAAAAATTGACAGAACGCGGTACACGCGTATAGCTTTGGTCGAGGGTTAGCCGAGCTCCTCCCGTCCGGTAGCATTATGCGTCGGCATGGAGCTTCCCTGGTCATCGTTGTGAGGCTGCCGGATGGGTGATGGTGATCTAAAGTTCTCTGGCTTCTAGGATCTAGAGTGACTCAAAGTTTTATAGGGGATCTACCTCTGATCTAGTTCGAAGCCTCTCTGTGGCTTAGGTAGGCGTGGGTTCCGGTCCAAGGGGCGGTGGCAGTGCAGCAACATTGACTGGTGCACTTTAGTTTCTTTGGGCACGGGGATCCTTGAATCAGATCTGGTGTTTTTCGACATCGCTGGTGTTCTCTAGGTAGTATGGCGTGGGTAGCGGTGTTCCTTGAAACGGGGCGGCATGACGTGGAGGGCGGAGGCTTTTTGTGGCTTGCGTGTGTCGTTCTCAGCACATGGTGGTGGTGGTGGTGGTTGAACTGGGCTGGGTCACTTGTTGTGCCTAGGGTTCTGATTTTTCTTTGGACCAGTTGGGCTTTTCATTAGTTAGTCCTTTTCTTTCTATTATTTCCTTTGTTGAAGGAACTTTAGGCTAGTAATTTTTTTACTTTCAATAGTTCCATAAGTTTTTTAGGGAGCTACGCATTTTTGTGCCTCTTAGCGAATCCTCTGGAGTAGTACCGAAGGAGAATTCTTTGTTATTTCGATGTATTTAATGTCAAATGAGTGACCTAGTTCTATGTACCACTATGGGTACTAACACATCTTCTTGTCTATCTAGATGACAATGGAAGTGTATGTAATTGTCATTCTAGCTTTTGGCTTTACCTTCTTTGAAAAAAAAAATTTTAGATTCTCTTAAAAAAAAAATTTAAAAAGAAAGATTTTTTGATAAAAATATTTTATGAACATGTTTGATTTTAACTTCATACTTTTACATTCCATAATTATTTATATGAATTTTTATATAATAAATTAGTAATATTGTTAACGGAGATTGGGGTGGGTATGTGGATCTAATCCCCAATGGGACAGAGACGGGGAATTCTCAATATATTATTACAGGAATTAGGGTAAGTACAGGGATCCATGTAGAATGAAGTCAGGTATGGAGATGATATTTTGATCCCCAACCCTACCCTCCCCATTGCCATCCCTAGAGAGGAGAGTCCTCGCAAGTTATATTGGTTAAGTACATACAACTTGGATAATATCATGGACTTGGGTGGTATAATGCGATTGAGTTTATAGTGAGGCCAGGTGCGCATATCCTTTTATTTTGTGTGCATATGTGTTTATTGTGATCAGAAATAGCAAGACAATGTTAATGGGTGTCAACTTGTTGATGGGCTATAGGGTTACGTTTGGAAAAGGATCGAGTGGAAATATGATGGGCTTGGGTGGTATAATGCGATTGAGTTTGTAGTGAGACCAGATGCTCATATCCTTCCTTTTCTTTTGTGTATTGTGTGTTTATTGTGATCAGAAATAGCAAGACAATGTTGATGGGTGTCAACTTGCAGATGGGTTATAGGGTTATGTTTGGAAAATGATCGAGTGGAAAGGTGGGTATAAGCCTAAGTCAAGTCACTAATTAATCAAATGCATGAGTGCTCCAACATATTCCTTACTGCTCTTACATCATGCTCGGAGCTTGCAGAAGATACAAGCATTAGAGATTCATTCACCTACTAGCAACTTTCTACACTGATGTGCTTTTGACAAGAGAAGCAAGAATCTTCGATTAAGAAAGTGGAAATGAAGACTTGGTAAAGATGTAAAATTCCAACGCGTCATGAAGAAAAAGAACTTGATTCATCTGAATATCTTAATGCCTAGCTATTTAGTCTATGTTTCTGCATCACTTTTATGGACTCTGAAACACAGTTTGACAATGAACTTGCCTTAATTAAGCACCAAGCAAGCTACTGATGCTGACAGAAGTACAGAAAGTATTCATACCTATTGCTTTTGTGTTTGTCAAAGAAATCACGGACTACTTGTCAACAACTGACAAAAGAATCGACAAATCCCTTGCTTCACTTCAAATTAATCCAAGAAAGCTGCTCCCCCAAGTTTGAGGCTTTAACGGGAAATATGGGCCGGGGCAATTTGTCAAACCTATCACTATAGCCTTAATTGGCCTTAATTTGAAGGAAGGAATTAAGTGTCGCTACTGCTGTTAATGCGGTAGAAATTTGTAGTATAAGACGCGTGCTGGAAATTCGGGACCATGGGACTGGCATTGCTTTGACTAGGTCCATGATTAATTGGAAAGGAGATTGGTGAATCAATTAATGAATGAACTCATATCCGGGTCCATGATGGCGACGTATTGAAGAGCGACCCGCTTTGATACCATGTTAAACTGCGACAAGCGTGGCCTGTGGCCCACCATTATACCGATATTGTTCCAACTTAACCACCCGATAGGTGTTGGGTTTTAATCACAAAAAGTCTCCGTACAATTAGGTAAGAGCCACTTATAAGTTATATTATATTTTGTCACTTTTCCAATGTAGGATATTTTCTCTCCAACAATATATACGTGGGGTTTCAATAAAGTTCGATCGTGAGTTGTTGCAACATCTTTGCCACAAAGTTCAATTCATGACAGCAAGGTCTTGTCGTTCAACTGCAACAAAGAAAGGGATTGCCATAACAAGAAGATGATCTACATCCCTTCACATATAACAACCAATATGTTTTTAATACATTAAACGAGCTCTGCGATTTTTCTAGACCTTTGACGTGAGAATAATTATTAATGACCAAGTTTATTTTGACTACCGTTTGTTTCATCATGAAACTTATGAAACATTCATTCGATTTTGCAATGAAAATACCCGAGTCTAATAAAATTGAATTTGCTAGTTTTTATATTCTTAGTCTTTGGGGAAGAAAGAGATAAAAATTAAGTATTCCAGAAATGCCATGGCAATTGAGCTGTAGAGGAAAAGATTAGGCCAAATCTACTTTATTATTTGATCCAATTAGGATTGTGATAAAATTAAGCCAATTTGAATATGAGATTGCGAGACAGTTTTAAGGGGTCATAAGGACAAGTGAAGTTGATGACTGAGATAAAATGCACAGTTTTAAGTTGTTATAATTTCATCTTTATCTATACAATATTAAAGAGATCACAGGTTGTCAGCTAAAATAGAAAAAATATATCAAAATAACCTTAAAATATTAAAAAACTTTATTGCTCATTAAATAGATGTAGAAAAAATGTATCAAAATAACCTTGAAATATTAAAAGACTTTATTACTCATAAAATAGATGTGGATAATTTTTTTTTTTTTGATCAAATCAACAATTCAGATACAGCAACTAGCCTATTGTGTGAGTTGAACTCACAACCTCCCACTTACAAAGGAGAGACTTATGCCACTAGACCAAATGGTACTGAGTTGGATAATGTTGTCAAATTACAAAATTAAAAAATTAAAAAAATGGTGAAAGTGTGAAATATAAGTACGTCGAAAAAGAAATATAAAAAAAATACCAACTTCCATGAAAGACTGTCTATTCCCTATTTAAAATTAATTAATTCTCACATGTCCGTCTAGTTTAATATATATGACTAAGATGTTTTTTATAACTTACAATTGCTTAAAGCATCTCTAACAGTTTTCCTATAATTTTTTTTACAGGGACTCAAAAGTTAAAATTCCTATAATTTTTATTCTGTAATTTCAATGGCTTCTTTATCACATTCCAAAAGCCCTTGAGGTTAGCTCAAGTGGTAATTGAGGGTAAGGAATTGGGTAGGGGTTCAATTCTCCTTCAATATAACAATTAGGGAAAATTTTGGTAAGTGAACCTGAACTATGGACCACTACGAATTTCAGTACATAAAATTCTAAAACATAAACTTTGGTACATCAAATTAAAAGCCCGACTCAATATACATACACGACGTCATTGACGGCGTTAGTTTGTCATATTTTGAGGGGTAAAACGGTCTCTCTGTCTCTCTCTTCCCCTTCCTCACTTTACTTTGTCATTTTGCCTCTTAAACCCAAGCCCCTCTGCTCATAACCGCCGCCGCCGTCGCCGACGCCTCTGCCCCAACCTCACCACCGGTCTCGACCACACCGACTTTGGCCTCTTCTTCCTGACCTGGTCTCGCCCCTTTCTCGTCCTCCCTCTGTCTCCTCTATCCTTCTCTCTCTCTCTCCTCTCTTCAGAACTCCATCGGCAGGCCCTCCCCTCTCTATTCGGATCGATTCCCACCAAAACAAACATGGTTCTCTTTCCCGAGACAAATCGAGACAACACAATGGGACTCTCACCAATAACTTATCCATCACCAACAATCAATTTCATTCAATATCCCATTCAACACTACTCGAACAATTTCTCAAGCTAGACACAAAACAAGAAACAATTCCTTCTAGAACTTTGAATTTACCTTCAACAAGTCAGATTTGCAGTCTAGGTTTGGACTCCCTCGAAGCAGTTTTCTGAAAACTAGAAGGAGAACTCGGTGATGAACTGGTATCTAAGCCTCACTGTGCACAACCTAGAAATCTTCAAAGTTTAACTTCCACTCAAGGTCAGGCATCTTCCAGGGAATCAGTCGAACCAGAAACTAAGCCCAGACCCGTCGGAGAAGTCGCCAACGTAGAAACAGCATCGAACCCGAGCTAACCCAGAAACCAAGTCGACAAAACTCCATCAATTTTGAAAACCAATTAGCCTAACACGTAGAGAATGGCATGAAGATGAGTTTCCATACCAGATGCAGCTTAATCGGCCGCCGGAAATTGCAGAGGTTGCCGGTGAAGCTTCGGGCTCCTCGTCGTCGGGTTTCCTTTTCCGTTCAATGCATGGACGATCCAAGGATAGTAGGCTATTGGCGACGGCGAGACGAAGAAGATGGTGGTCGTCCATCGTTTATTGGTAGTCGGATGGTGGCGCGCCGGCCGGGTTGGGTCTCGGAGGCGTCTCGAGTCACAGGCCATGGAGGGTGAGAAAAGAAGGAGGGCTTGAATTGAGGCCGGGCTGGACTCAGTAAGAGCCTGGGCACAGTGAAGATCGGCCCTCGAGTCGGCTGAAGCGGTTGTGGATGTTGAGGTGAGGGGCTGTAATCGGAGGTGGTGAAAGGCGGTGTAGAAGCCATTTCGAGAGAGAGAGAAAGAGAGAAAGAGAGAGAGTCAGAGAGGAAACCATTGACAAATGAAAAATCTATTTTGCCCTTCATTATATGTGTAATGGCACGACGTCTGACAGAGTCATTGACGTCGTGTACGTATATTGGGTCGGGCTTCATATTTGATGTACCAAAGTTTATGTTTTGGAAATTTATGTACTGAAATTCGTAGTGGGCCTTACTTCGGGTACTATTCATGATTTTTTCCCTAACAATTAAATATAGTATATTTTGTAAATTTAAAATATGTAAATAATTAATGATGAAAATTAATATAATTTGAAGAGAGAAAAGTGAAAAGAGTAAAAAGTTCCGAAATTAGAGTTGTCCCTTTCAACAAAATTTAGAGTTGTTGAAAATATAGAGATTTTGATTTTCTCTATAACATATGGATAAGTAGAGTGAAGCTGCTGGAGCAAAAAAATTTAGATTTTCCTCTAAAATAAATAAAAAACAAGTTATAAGAAATTTGTTGGAGATGCTCTTAAAATATTACTTAGATAAAGCGATACATATGTTATTGGTGAAAGACAGAAGAACGTGCAAGTTTTCTTATCATCCACTTGTTCAATTTTTACATATTTATGTATTTTTATTTTTGTTTAAGGATATCTCTATTTGTGTTTAGCTCAAACTCTAGGTTACTTGACCTAGTGGTAATAGGGTTCAATTAGAAGGATCTAGATTCCTAATCAATGTACGATTACTTTCCTTGTATAATTGAGATTCTATGCATTATAATCCTCTATATCAAGAGACCCCTATTATCAATGAGAATACACAACGAATTTCTCTCAATTTCTGATTCCCTAAAACACGTTATCAGCACGAAGCTCTAACCCTGAAACCCTAATTTCGTAGCCCTCAAATTACAACATCCACCGCCCCGCATATTGAAGCCCTAGCCTCAAGGAACCCATAACCGGCGGTGGAACCACCGGAACCGGCTGGAAAGCCCCTGAACCGGCCGTCGGAAAAATCAGACCGGCCCCTGCCCCTGCGAGCACCTGCCGAGGTCCCTGCACGCCCCTGCCGAGATGTGCCAAGTGCTGCCGAGCCTCTGTCGATAGCCCTGCAAGCACCTGCCGAGTCCTGCCGAGGTCACGCCCCTGCCGAGATCTGCTGAGTGCTGCCGAGCCTCTGTCGACAGCCCTACAAGCAACTGAGGAGAGCCCTGCACTCTTCCTGCCGAGACATGCCGAGTGCTGCCGACATCTGCCGAGAATCCCCGCACACACCTGCCTAGACACTTGCCGAGCCCCCGCGCACACCTGCCGAGCATCTGTCGACATCTGCCGATAGATCCCCTGAATGCCATCGACAGCTACCGACAGCCCCTGCCTAGCACCTGCAAGAACCGCGCAGTAGCCCTGCAACAGCCCTGCAGCAGCTCCGCATAAGCCCTGCAAGGCTTTGCCACCTCCGCTTGCAGCCACCACCAGCTCAGCTCTGGCCACCGGCGACCACCGTCCGACCACCACTTTTCCGGTGACCTCCGGCAAAGTTTTCCGGCCATCTACAGTAACTTTTTCCTGTCAAAATTTCCGGCCAATTTTCAAGGTAAACTTTTCTAAAAGTTCCCATTTTTGAAGTTTTTTTTTTCATTCTTTTCTTCTTTTTCGGGGACTTGCAACCTCCCTTCTTCTACCCCCATTTCTTCTTCATAGGGGAGACCAAAACCCGAACTGTGGGGGTTCGTGCTCACTCCAAGCTTAGAGCTTGTAGAGTCCTCCAAACTTAGAGTTTGTTGAGAAGAATACGATCGACCACAAACATCATTGTTTCGATCTAATTCAACCCCTCTTGGAATTGAATTTCTTGGAAGCGACTACGCTCAGAGATTTTTATTGCTTTCGTGGTAGCTTATTTTGCTCCGAAACTAACCCTACTTTCTTGTTGTTTTTCAGGATGAGTAACCTGAACAAGTTGAGCTTCTCTCCACTAGAGACAATAGGCGCAGGATACCACAAGTGGGTCCGTGATGTGCGCCAACATCTTAAGGCTGATGGGATCCTGAGTACGATCCAAGAGCCAAGTCAAGACGTGCTTACTCCTCAACAAGCTGTTGCTTTTGAAGCAAATAGAGCTACGAGAGAGGCTAATGAAGCAAAAGCCATCATTCTCATGACAAGGCACATGAATGACACGCTCCAAAATGAGTACCTCAATGAGGAAGACCCAAGAAAACTATGGGTAGAACTCGAGCAGCGTTTTGGCAACGTCCGTGATTCCCTGCTTCCAGACTTAGAAGTGAGATGGCATAGCCTCCACTTCTGTGATTTCAAGTCTGTACTTGACTACAATTCAGAAGCACTTCGTATCAAGTCTTTGATGGAATTCTGTGGACAGAAAATCACTGATACGATGTTGATCGAGAAAACTGTCTCCACCTTCCCCGTCTCTGCATTGATGGTAGCCAAAAACTATCGAATTGATGTGAATGCTAGACGCATCACAAGATTTCATGAGCTTATTGGAGCCATGAACGTAGCTGAAAAGCACGACAACATACTTGTGAAGAACTATAACTCTAGACCCGTGGGAGAAAAGCCAATTCCGGAGTCTAATTATAGTCGCGCCCCTAAAGGAGGGCGCCAGGAGCGAAACCCTAAGGAAAGGGATTATTCTGGACGTTCTGGTCCATATTCTCGCCCCAAAGAGGAAGGAAATCGCCAAGATAGGCGTGCACGGAACCGTAGAGGTAAACGTGTGAAGAGAGAGAGAGGCCAAGCCTCTGGCTATGGTGGTGACGCCACCAAATGGAATAGCCATCCCCAAAGCACTCCTAAAGCGCCTCGATCAAGGGAACCTGACCATAATGATGCTTGTCTTTGGTGTGGAGCGTCCAGACATTGGGCTAAAGCATGTAATGCACCCCAGAATGTTGCTAACGCGTACAAGACGTATCGTGAAGCAAGGGAAGCAAATTACATGGAGCAAGAAGATCAAGATGACGATCTCGCTCTAAGGGTTGAAGACTTCAAAGGCCAAGATCCAGAGACTGGCGATTTTGATTAAGTCTTTTATTTTCCAAGAGATGTAATAGGCAATTACCATATTATTTTGTAGTAGATGCCAATGGTATTAGTTTTTCTTCAAAGTAGGCGTACTCAATACAAATGTGATGTCTAGAAAGGTTTTGAGATTAGTGGTACTTGAGAGGGCTTTGCTCCACCGACATCTCTCTACTCACCTGGTCACATTTGCGTTGGAATTACCGAAAGAAGTTAGACGACTACCATTGTTTTGCATTAACTAGTTTTTTTTTATTATTAGATTTTCTTTGGTCAAAGAGATAATGATGTAACTCCGTTGGCTTATGAATAAAATTTCGAGTTCTTTTCATTATGACTCCATTTTTATTCTTTATGACTACGATGGCTGGGCCATCAATATGAATTCAAGGACATGGAATAGCCCAACTTCCCCTTGCTAAATGGCACCTTGATTATTGTCACAGAAACTCTCTACACTTCTAGGGCAAATTGCACCTATAAATAGCCAACAGATTCCATGTGAAAACGCATGTAGAGAACGGAAATGAGTTCCTTTGCAAATGCCTCTAACGATTGCAAATAAAGGCGCATCTTAGAGAAGTTTATGTGTCTCTCTAGTGGACTCTATGTCACTATTCGAGCGATTAAATCCAATGAAGTTATGAGAGAAGATCTCTTGGATTTTGACACATATTGGCTTTGTCAAGACAAGATAGGTCATCCTGGTCATGATATGATGATCCGTCTACAAAAGACTTCACATGGACATCATTTCTTTCGAGCTATTCCATGCGAAAACACATGTAGAGAACGGAAATGAGTTCCTTTGCAAATGCCTCTAACGATTGCAAATAAAGGCGCATCTTAGAGAAGTTTATGTGTCTCTCTAGTGGACTCTATGTCACTATTCGAGCGATTAAATCCAATGAAGTTATGAGAGAAGATCTCTTGGATTTTGACACATATTGGCTTTGTCACGACAAGATAGGTCATCCTGGTCATGATATGATGATCCGTCTACAAAAAACTTCACATGGACATCATTTCTTTCGAGCGAAACGAAGCATGAATCAACAGTTGATTCCTGGACTAAGTGTGACCGACGTTGCTGCCTAGGCCACCGCCTCCGTCCACCACCAGCCTAGGGTTGGCACAGTCCCTATCCATAACACCATGGATGGCATCCATCATGGTGATGGCACCGTAGGTGATGCTACAATCACCAACTTTGCTTCCAGTAGCGTTTCTGACGCTCAGGCCCAACCAAAATCCTCATTGGTTGCTTCTAAAGCCTCTCGCTTGTTTACAAAACCCGTTCCTTAGGGAAATTAGGACTGAGACCATCCTATGCAAAGGATATGACAATACTCATTCTGTTCTTACAAAGAATCCGTAGGGATTTTGTGGATTGATTCAACCAACTTGCAGACGCTTAAATATTTCATGATATTGGTTGACACGCAAACACGCTGGTCACGTGTTGTGCCATTGTCGACCTATAAATGCTGCTTATGCTACACTCCTAGCACATATCATATGACAACGGGCTCACTCCCCAGATCATCCTATTCAGTCAATTGGATTTGACTATGCTAGAGAGTTTACATCGAAAGACTTTCGATGGATATTGCAATGGGACTGATGTTGGACATCACATTCCCATTACACACCCAAATGGACTTACTTAAACGACTACGATGATAGTCCGAAAATTGGTAATGCGCGCCAATCTCCTTATATCCGCTTGGGGTGATGCAATATCGCATGCAGCTATGCTAATTCGTCTACGACCCACCGCCACTCAATGTACCTCTGCATTACAGCTAGTGACTGGGTACAAGTATCGTACTTATGCAAATTTGAGTGAGCCATTTATGTGCCAATT
Source organism: Rosa multiflora (assembly GCA_002564525.1). Classification (NCBI taxonomy): domain Eukaryota; kingdom Viridiplantae; phylum Streptophyta; class Magnoliopsida; order Rosales; family Rosaceae; genus Rosa; species Rosa multiflora. The sequence continues at coordinate 3,135 of BDJD01003345.1, read as the reverse complement.
GCGCCGCCACAGCGCTCTATGATGGGTCCTTACAGACGAATGGGAAACTACGTTGGATTTGAGACTCCAAGAATCATCCGCCACTTAATGCCCTTGCAAGGCGATCTCATTATCGCTAGATTTGCGGGTTGTCACTTTGATGAGACAGTATTCCCGTCATTAGGGGGAGATAAGAACACGTATGTTCAGCAGGAATGATAGGGATTGTCGTGGCCTGTCCCCACTATGTCTCATCTTGATCCTTGTTTAAGTGACGAGATCACACAAATATGCTGCAAACAAACCTGCAAGGAAGGACTTCCCTACGAGAGGACGTAGCGCCACCCCACACGGAGGTGGGTATGGCACCAACGCCAAAGAGAGTGGCACTCTGGCGTTATAGGCCATGGCCCCAGCTAGGATGCATGGGACGCCCGTGGGTTCGAAGGATATTTTGGCACATTCCAATCCTTTGATCATCAAGACTCAAAATCCATCTCATGAGTATCTTCCGGGTTATGGTTATCGTTGGGGGATGCCTCAACGTCAGAACCTATTCCTGAGAATATAGAGCTCTATGAAAATTACACTAGTGTACATGAGACGTGGGATATAAACTCCATAATAATTGATGATGTAGTTGCGTATTTCGTTGCGCATGTGTTTGTTGAGTCAGATGATATCGAACCACGCTCCGTTGATGAATGAATGCCAACGTAAAGAGATTTGGCCTAAATGGAAAGATGCGATCCAGGTTAAGATGGATTCTCTAACGAAGAGGAAGGTTTTCGAGCTAAAGATGTCAACACCTCCTAACATAAAACATGTTGACTAATGGGTCTTCATTAGAAAGCGCAGTGAGAAAAAGAGATGGTAATCTCGCCTTATGGCGCAAGGCTTCTCATAAAACGCCCTGAAATCGACTACGATGAGACAGATTCTCTCGTATTGGATGTCATTGCACTCCACTACCCTATCAGTTTGGTAGTTTCGGAATAACTGAACATGCAGCTTATAAATGTGGTCATTACGTATCTCTATAGGGATCTAGCTACAGAATATACATGAAGGTTCATGGTGAACTTCATTTACCCAAGTCAAGTGGCTCTAGACCACGGAGCGCTTTTACAAAGAGGTTGAAACGCTCACTAAAATGACTACTTGATTGGGGAGGGATATGCCCACGTGTTTCCATAACAAGTTTTGGATTCCATCGCGGTTCATCCGAGTTTGAGATGAAGGATTTTGGGAGCACACGATTATGTCTTGGTTTGGAACTTGAGCATCGTGTTGATAGATGCTTAGGCATTTTGACAAGGTCAAACCTTCAAGCACCCCCATGATCGTCCTTAGTCTTGATCCTGAAAAGGATCCTCTTCGTCTGAAGGATGATGAAAAAGATGTGCTAGAGGCAGAAGTGTCTTACTTGAGTACAATAGGCGCATTATTGTACTTAGCTCAATGCACAAGACCGAACATCTCATTTACAATGAACTTGTTAGCTAGATATAGATGTGTGCCAACGCGACGCCATTGGATTGGTGTAAAAGATATCTTTCGATACTTGATGTATGATTGATATGGGCTTGTTCTATCCCTACAGAGAGATGATGGATTCGGACCCATCACACACCAGGATCGCCGCCCACATTGGCCTGTGTCCACTATCCCCATCCCAAAACGACATGTGTTTTGGAAGATTTTGCTGATATTGGGTATCTCTCTGACCCATACAAAGGTCGTTCCCACTGGTTAAGTATTCACCATGGGAAAAGACCGTAATATCTTGGAGGTCTACAGAACAAACCTTAGTCGCTATATATTCAAACCATGCAGAGATTCTTGCTCTTCACGAAGTGATTCGTGAATGTTTATGGATTGGATCCATAATTATGCATATTCGAATAATTGTGGTTTGAAGTCTACCACATATGAGCCTACGAGCATTTACGATAATGTTTTTCATTTTAAACAAATGAAGCAAGGCTACATCAAAAGTGACAACACCAAGGATAATCAGCAACAACAGACTCTCCTCAAGATCAATTTGAACTAGATTCAATCTGAGGACAGTATGGCAGACTTGCTCACTAATTTATTACCTAGATTCGACTTTCGAGGAACATGTTGGTAGTATCGATTACGGAAGTCATCCGAACTCCTATGACCGTTGTCATCAGAGGGAGATGCAGACATCAGGGGGAGATGTCTACACGTATGGTCTCGAAACGTGAAGGGTGTGTTGTGCACTTTTTCCCCTTCGACCGAGGTTATTTTTGTCCCACTGGGTTTTTGTTACTCGGCAAGGTTTTTAATGAGGCAACGAGAGAAGCACCACGTTTGGACAACACAAGGGGGAGTGTTTAAGGATATCTCTATTTGTGTTTAGCCCAAACTCTAGGTTACTTGACCTAGTGGTAATAGGGTTCAATTAGAAGGATCTAGATTCCTAATCAATGTACGATTACTTTCCTTGTATAATTGAGATTCTATGCATTGTAATCCTCTATATAAAGAGGCCCCTATTACCAATGAGAATACACAGCGAATTTCTATCAATTTCTGATTCCCTAAAACAATTTTTTTATTTTACCATGATAACCATTTTAGATGACTTTTAATTATGAAGATTATTGGACCATCCATATTTTTGTGAAGCCTAAGTGCTTCGCTTTCAGTCTTGCTTAAGTTGTCGATTGATTCTGTAGTCATTCTTGCTCAACTGTCATTAGATTAAGATCCAATGGTGAACTATAACATGCTCATCATTTTCCACCATTATATTTAAATTCAATTAATATTATGTACAATTGAGCACAGTTAATTTAATTGACTATAAGAACGGTTAGGTTTGGTGACTATCCATTTTCGGTGGAGATATTTTGCATGACATGAATGCGTGGTACTTATGGTTTGTGCATTCATGGTGACAACTTATGTATGAAAAATTGATGCATAGTCAAGTGCATGCATTGGGCATAAATGCATGATTAAGTTGATGCATTGGGAATAAATGCATGGTTAAATTCATGATAGACCTTTTATTCTTCCTAGGGAGTAGAGGTGGCAAACGGGCCGGCCCGGCCCGGCCCATTTTAAGCGGGCCTAGTCGTGCTTCGTGCCGTGCTTGGGCCGGCCCATTTATTATCGTGCCGG
>BDJD01003344.1:129902-142874 GCA_002564525.1 Rosa multiflora | reverse complement strand
TTGTAATGTGCTTGAACTTGATGTGGCTATTGACTCTGCTAAATTGTTGATTGGTGTTTTAGCTTTGTACGTTTAGTCGTACCTGGTGGGACAATTACTTAGCCTACTTGCTTCTCAATTGCAATTGAGGTTATGCTTGTCCCCACATCAATTTTTCATTCTATTAACTTTGTCAGCTGGACTTTATTACCTGCAGCTGATTTTCATGAATGGAATATCGTCTTTTTTTATTTATATGTGAAAAAGTGTGAAAAATTGTGAATGTTGCTTCTAGATCATGATAGTTACCACTTCTTGTTTTTAGTTAAATAGTTCTAGTTACTCTCAAGTTTTTGTGGATTAGTCTGATTCGATGGATGTTTTAATGTCTTGCTTACATTCATGTGATGTTTGAGAATCATATGATGCGATGATGATAATATAGATGAGAAATACTCAATTGATTGCTGTTGCAAGATGAATATCTAAATCTATGGTTCGTATTCACTGAGCATCATTGTAGCTTTTCTTATGTCTGTTTCTATGATATCTTTTTTAATCGAGGGACCTATGGAGGCAGTGTATAAAACAGTGCGCTTTCATCCAAGTTTGCCTTCGAATATTGTGCTGAAAGCAGATCGCCTGAAACCCAGTTTCATCGATGGGTGTCGGTTTTTATTTCTGGATCAATGTTTTCTACATCAGATATTTTCTTTTCTTTATTGAGATTAGGTTTTATGCGAAGGTCCCAGCGGAGGGGAAGCTACTCTTTAATTGAGGCCTCTCTAACATTTGAAAACAAACCTTCGCATAATCATTTGCCAAATCGTACTACTCTCAGAGTTCTGTTTCTTTTCTGAGTGTCTTGAACCCTTGGCTACATTTTTCCATTATGCACAAAAGTTCCAACCTATAAAGATTTGTTAGTGCATTTGAACTCCAAAGGGGCAATAGATTCCTAAACCCTAAATGGAATTACTGCTTCAATTTACATTCAGTATTTGTCGGTTCTTTTTATATATGTTAATCTTCAATCATGTTGAGTTCCATCTGAGAATATATTGCTGTGCTTTTTCTACAATCTCTGTTTCTGTTGCATTTTGTATGCTGTTGTAGATAATTGTGTGCTGCCAGTTAGCCTGTGTTTTGCTGATGCGGATTTTGGTGTAATGGGGCCTCAATACTTATCTTTGTATTGTGTAATATGACCAGTTTCTGTTGCCAACTCCTAAATTTTTGTTCTTGTGGCCTTTCAGATGTTATGCTCGTCTGCACCCAAGGGCTGTCAACTGTAGGAAGAAGAAGTGCGGCCACAGCAATCAGGTAAAATTTTATAACTTATTTTTGCGGAACCCGATTGAAGAAATTGCAGTGGACAACTTGGGATCTTTTTGAGGAGAACTGACTGTTTTTTTTTTGGTTTCTTGCAGTTGAGGCCAAAGAAGAAGATCAAGTAAAACTGCTCGAAGGTCTAGGCTTGAGTTTGAAGTTTATATTTTGGTTCTACCTTTTTTGATAAATCAGAATTTTGCTTTGCCCAATAGTGGAATCATTGTAGTTTATATTAACCCTACTGGATTTGGGATGAATCTCATGTTTGATAATATTCTACCATCATTTATAATAACCATAAACACTTCGACAAATTTTCACGGTTCTTTATTCTGTCACTTGATCATCATCAAGACCTTTATCTTGGACAAATTCTGGTAGCCTTATACGTGTCACAATTATTTACATTCGTCTCCCATCGACTGCAGCGATTTATGCCAGCTAGTTGCCTTTGTACGCTCGACTTGCCCCTCTTACTTGTAGTACTTCGCCTTTGCTTCATGAGGTTGCTCCTGGAATCCCTCATGCCAGCTAGCTGCCTTTCTACACTCTCCTTTCCCCTCTTGCTAGTAGTACTTTGCCTCAGCCTCATGAGGTTTCTCACGGAATGCCTTGATGGCGTCCGTCTCTTCCAGTATCAAAATGAGTACGGTGATTTGAGTACTTGAAAGAAACCCCACGTTTTCGCAGCTAGAGTTATTTGAGCGATGACTGTAGGTTGGTGGGAGTTGATTTGAGTATGGTCGAAAATGGATATGGTGGCGGTGTGTGATGATGAGGATTTGAGATCGGAGAGGGTTTCAGAGTCATGGACATAGAATAGAGGGAATCGTTAACTCGATCTTTGACTCATCGGAGAGGATTTTACTTCCTTCATTCAGTTGTATCCCGAATTTTCATCAATGGTTGCCATTTTGACAAAACCTTGATACAAATGATCGGTCGGGAATGCGCTCGGTTTTCAACGTTTTCTTGGTGCAAGAACATGATTGATCATTGATCACGTGCATGTGCATGTGCATGTGTGGTGTAAAAGAGATGAGAGAATGCTTGTCCTCAATAGGAAAAGGAAATGTGCGCAAGCCGCATGCGTGCAATTTCATCGGATAGAGTAACTAGAGTCGGTAGTATTTCAGTACCAGTACGTTCATATAGTCCCAATTGGATTTCTTTCCGAGCATTAGATATATTTTCAACTTGAATTTAGGATTAAATGAATAAGTGAAAATATATCTAATGCTTGGAAAGAAATCCTAATACTGAATTTAGGATATATATCTAATGCTTGGAAAATATATCTAATACTGAATTTAGGATATATATCTAATGCTTGGAAAATATATCTAATACTGAATTTAGAATAAGTGAAAATATATCTAATGCTTGGAAAGTATTAGGATTTCTTTCCAAGCATTAGATATATTTTCAACTTGAATTTAGCATTAGATATATTTTCACTATATTCAACTTGAAAATATATCTAATACTGAATTTAGGATATATTTTCAACTTTGGTTAATATAGGTAAAATAGCCAAATTACCCCTTGACTTTTCCATGGTTGCCGATTTACCGCATGATATTTCAATTTTGATTATTTACACCCTCACCATTCTAATTGTTGCGGATTTACACATTACTATTAATTTTTAGACTTTCCATCTAATTTCTCCGTTAACTTGGTTAGCACGTGAATAGTATTTTCGTCACATGTAGTTGAAAAGACGAAGATGAGTTTATAACAATAGTTTTGAGCATCTCTTTGTCTTCATCTTTATACACTATGTTTTACAACCTAACCAAAACAAAAACACAAAAAAAAGAAAAACATCAGTGCCTAACAAGAAGTTTTTGTTGTGTTGCCCACCAGATATTATCGAACCGTACCTCCAATTATCATTTGATAATCGAGTATTTAAACTGGTTAGTAAAAATAATATTGATTTGATATGCAAGTGGCCTAACAACACTTCCAACATGATCAGTTACATTATAGGCCCAAAAAAAATTGCATTTATATTTATTGGCCATATCGATCGTTCAAGGATGTTCGTCCATCATTAGATTGTCTTGCATGAGCCATGAAGACATATACTAGTCAAGGTTCTAAAAAACGCTAGGCACTAGTAGGGCGGTGACCCAGGGACTAGCGCCTAGGGGCCTAGGTGGGAGCCTAGGCGGAGATTAGGCGGTTTTTATTTTTTTTTAATTTTTTAATTATTTTATGACATATACTTAATAAATAATAATTTTTAATCACCTAATATTGTAATATGCATGAATTATCTCATGCTTTCTCATATTAATTAATAATGAAACTTAAAAAAAGTGGGAATTAATAATTTAATATGAAGCTCTAGTTAGCTGTCAACCATTACATCACTTCTTTAAAAAAAAAAAAAGAATAAAAACAAACCACCCCCACCCCACACGTCTCATCTTCTTCATCTCTCCTCTAGTCTTCTTTCTCATCTCCAGCATCTCTCTTTATCTCTTGGTTTTGCTTCATCTTCCCAGAAGCCACATCTCACCTCTTCTTCACCCACTTCTAAAAATCCAAACCCCCAACAAAGCTAAACCCATATTCATCTCCACGCTATTCTCCTCCCCCAAATCCTCTCTCTGAATCTCAGAGCCCATCCCATCTCGCCTCTCGAAGAGCGATACCCAACTCGAAATCCCAGTCAAGAAGCTCTTCGTGAAGCCACAGATGCAATCTGATCGCGAATCGAATTATCAAGTTTGGTTGATTTGGTTCATGATTGAATTTGTTAGGATTTGAATTTGATATCTTTGTTATGATGGATTTGTCAATCAGTGGAATTAATCTGTTGGGGTAAGTTAGTTTTTGAATCATGGTCATCGATTCCGGATTCGAGTTTCATGATGGAGAACGAAGCGAGTTGCTTACAGAGTTACAACATACACCAGAGGAGGAAAATTCCAGAATCCAGCGAGGAAAAAAAAATTCCAGAATCCAGCGCCTAGCGCCCAGCCCCGGTGCCTAGACCGTCTAGGCGGCTGCCGAGAAACCAAACGCCCAACTCAATCGACTAGCCCGAAATCGGATCGGACACCCTGTGCCTAGCGCCTAGACGTCGCCTAGGTGGGCGCCTAGCCCTTTTTTTAGAACCTTGATACTAGTTAGTAAAAGAGATCTCTTATCTAAGAGGTAGAAAAAGGAAAAAAAAAAAAAACAAAGTAGTACCTAGTTAATGGAATCAAATTAGCTTTACTTACAAGTGGTCGTTTAAAAGATGAAAATGCCCCTTACGTGCTAACCAAGTTAACGGAGTCATTGGATGGAAAGTCTGTAAGTTAAAGGTAGGTTGTAAATAGGCAACAGTTAGAAAAGTGAGGGAGTAAATAATCAAAATTGAAATGTCAGGAGGTAAATCGACATCTATGAGAAAGTCGGGGGTTACTTTGGCTATTTTGCCTAATATATACAAGACGCCACACACACTATGGGTGTGGATAATTACGTGAACAGTTATTTCACAGAATGTAGAGAAATCAGCTCCTCCTTTTTTTTTTGGTTAAATTTATTTTATTTTATTTTGTAAATTGGTCTTTTTGTCATTCTCGAATATTCAGTTCAAAGGTTTTTTATTTTTTTATTTTTTATATTTGAAGGATATTTTCGTAAAAAAAAAAAAAAAAAAATTCTATTTGGGTTGATAAACTATCTTATCTTTTTTTGAATCAAGCCCCAAGGGCGAAATAATATATTCATCACAAGCCAGAATAGGTCATTACATAACCTTTCGCTTCCATTTATAGACAGACAAGAAGATAATGTTAGTACCTCCAGTGATACATAGAAAAACACCTACTCATTATACATTCAAATATGTAGAGGTAGCAGGGATCCTTAATTGGTAATATGCCGGAGGTGCTAGAGATCTAGGTTCCTAATACAAGCGAATGATTATAATTAGAAAAAAAGTCAAAAACATAGGGTTGGGCCAAGGGCCAAAGCTCTAGCCCAATTAAAGGCACAATAGGGTAGCCCAAAGAGGATAAGCCCAAAACCACAAGGCCTACCAGGATTTGGAGCAGGCTCAAACATCATCTCACTTGTGCGTATGCCTGTGCAGCGTTGTCCGCTCCCACCACCAGTCCGCTGTAGCTTGCCGCGCCGGCCCGACCCAGCATATAATGCCCACTACTTGGCCTCGCTGCGTACCCCTCCTGTAACAAAAGCCACTGCCCGAATCATCCAGATTCTCACCATTGCACAGCTCCTTAGAACTACGCTGCCGCTCAATCCATCAAAACCACGTTGCCGCTCAGATCTGCAGAGCCCACGCCGGAACCCGCCATCCTTGCACAACGTGATCACATCTAGAGATTTTGTATGGTAACTCACCCTGCCCCGTCCAACACCTTGAACCCGAAGCCTCTCCTTCTGAACTCTCCACGCAAATAGCATTCAACACCCATCCTGCAACGACCCAATAGCGGAGAGGCAAACCCTCACTGATCTCGAGAGCCACCAGACGAGCAAAAGTTCTCAAAACCTCAACATAGGGCACTCCAGGTTTTTTGGAGCTCTTCAAAGACAAAGAGCTATATTACAATAGTATAAATATATATATTTTTTCTTTTCAAACTGATAATATTACAGTTGAGATTACATGTATATGCTTCACTTCTGTTTGGCGCTATGGCTTGCCAGAACTAAATCAGATTTAAGAGCGGGGCACTTTCAATCATTGCTCTTTGTCGTCTAATATTAGGGCATATATATCCAAGCAGTTGGGTTAACTAGCAACAAGTCATATGCATAATACGATCTTCATATCTAGAAGAGTTTTGGTGCCTGTTGTTGATTGCGACATGTTACTTGTCGTCCCCCTATTATAGATTGATCAAGATTAATTTTTACGGTGCTCAGAAACAGGAGGAGGGTATTTGAGGATTCAATGACATTTTTCGTAATTATAAATTTAAGTTTCTTAGTGCTTTTACTTCTTGACATGACCTGCCCCGAATTTCACCATGAAATCTGAGATGGCCCTGCGGGGCCCACTTTAGAAATAACTCTACTGAAAATTCAACAAAGTCACCTCTAAAATGGACTACCCAAAACCTGTAGAAGACACATTCACACTTCTAACAAACAACCTTATTCTCCTGGAGCCACCCTACTCCCCGATTCACAACAAACTGCACAACACAACGCAAGTCTCAACTTAAGAATATTTAGCCCACAGGGTATCAGAGCAATTTAATACACAAGGTATACAAGAAAACAAAGTAAAAAGGTAAAAGAGCGATAAATCCTACAATGCGGAAGCAGTAACAACTATGCCTCAACTTCTGGTACGCCATACCTCAACTAATCTAGCCTACAAACTGGGCATTTGAAACCGAAGGGCATAGAGGAAAGTATTGAAAAATACGTTAGTGTGAGTGGACAAAAATAAATAATCAAGATAATTTAAATAATATACTTTAATTCTTTCCCACATAATTAAACTTAAAAACTGCGATGCATGCAACATTTAGAAAATATTTTCTTTTAAATCAGAAATCTCGTAAAACAACCAGCCCTATTTGTTAAATATAAAAACATAAGATTGGGGAAGATGTATGTCACCATACAACAAAGGAGCCTCCCAGGCTCTATGCTCAACTGCAACTCACAAACACAAGGTAAGTGAGGATGGCGCCTATACAAAACACTCAAATGTAACCCACGTGAGGAGGAGCCTAAATAAAGCAACCCAAGTAGGGTGAAAGAAAAACATTGCGAAAACTGAAAGCCGAAATCCATAAAGCTTCCTCAAATCTCGCAAATAAAAGCACAAGTATGGCTCCCAAACGTACTCGGAAAATCTCAAGAATGAATCAATTAAATTCAACGACATGTCCCACATGCCAAAATATTCTCGAATCTATAACAAATAAGTGAGATTAAATTATAAATTGTAAATCATAAACAATAACCCAAAGCTGAAATCATCGCTTAAGCATTCCCAATCCCAAAACCGAAAGCTGATAAATAATTGAGAAATATAAATCCATTGAAAATCCCATTTTCAAAAATCTTTCAAAAATTTCAAAATCGAAAATAAAAATATAATATTTAATTCCAGAAACCACCTCAAAAAATAATTCGTCTAACATAAATCATAAATCCAAATAATAAACCAAAATAAAATCCGAAACCAAAATCATAATCCAAACTGAAATCCGTATTCCAAAGCACATCATAAGCTCAATGAATGATATGATAATTAAATAAATAGCTAATTCGAAAGAATACATATGCATGCATAAATTAAAATCAAATTCCACTTACAGTACGATTTAGGCGGTCACGCATACGAATTTCTTCGTCGAGCAGTATCACGGTACGTAGCCATATACACATATATATCTCGTACACGACGATTCCCAAATAAATACGATTTAAAAAAAAAACCCGAAAACCCCTTGCACAAATAATTCGTTGAATATCTAAAATCACATCAGAATCAACCCAAACTCCTTTCGCCAATTTAATTTTTCTAACATCTTAATGAGAAATGAAGATGATCCAACGTCATATCTTCTCGAATCACAACCCGAAAATTCAAAACTTCAGAAATTCCCAATTAATACCAAACTTCCTCCAATTTCCAGCAAACTCATATGTCACGCCTTGATTTTTAACAATAACTAAAAATCAATATAATCTCAGAATTATACATGTGTGATGGTTCAGCCATCAATACAAAATACCTGAAAAATTTTTCCTTTTAGACCAAGTACATACTGATGCCCTGAACCCACTATGTCAATATAGACCCTCTCCATAGAGTCATAAATTACATAAGTTTACAAATTAAGTTACCACAACAAAATAAAACGTAAATGCTCCTTGGAGCTTACTACATAACAGAAGTCTTATCAACGATAAAGTCACAAAATTGGCTTCCTACCGTAAAGCTGCAAATACACAATCTCAGCTTCAGCTACGATTATCCTGACCTGCAAGATTAACCTCTATACCATTGAAAAGTGCACCGGGTTGCCACATAACAAACCCGGTAAGCGTATGAAAGCTTGTATAAGGAATCCAGATACAAAAAACCAACAACTCACACCAATCACGAGAAAACCACCCTTTCAATTTAATGAAAACAACCCACGCATTGGTTCATTTCCTCGAAGGAGATGCATATGTCACTCCGTGACAAAAATCATATTATTTACTCACTCAACAAACTAAACATGAAACCCAAAGTCCTCCATGGATAATAAAAGAAAGAATACTCTCGAGACTCTCTTTCAAACCTGTACTTATGAGTCCCAAGTAACCTCAACTATTACCCCCATAAGATACAATTAAACCCGGAAGACTAACTAGAGCTCTAACTGATCGTAACCTATAACCCGGCCACAGGCTTGGTTCTTGATAACATGCCTTGGTCACATTTGTGACTCCTGATCCTCTACCCTCAAGTCCTTGGATCCTCGATATAAATACCAAAACATTAAATGAGTAGCACTGGACCCAAATGTTACCAAATCTAAAATAAAAGATTCCCCGTAATTGATCCCCATCAACGACTCCCGGTATAAAGACCAACATTTAAATAAGTCGCCGAAGACGTAAAATGTTCCCCAAATCTCAACACTTTTCAAAACAATAGAAATTAACACTTCCCACAATATATTGTTTCTTGAAAAGCCGCATCCCAAAACAATATAATGAACACACCCACAAATATTGTTTCATCACAACAAATCCACTAATACATATATATTTCACGTAAATATATATATATATATATATATATATTTATATAGAGGTAGTCATTCATTCACGAATGCCAATAATGCCAACTATAGTTTGCAGTTAAATAAAAAACTCCCAAAACGATAGGGAAAATCTGTTCGTAAATTAACATTGTGAGATTACTCACCTCGAAATTTCTGCTATGTCTTCACACAACTAGATAACTTACAGAATGCACTCTGTCATGCACCTAAGGAAAGTACGGTTTCAATTTAGTACACAAATCACAAAGCAATTAAAGTTTGAATAACTTATTTAAACTAAAATCCAAAAGTAACGCCAATTGAAGCGAAACCTCATCCGAGATCACCCAAAGTCTTCAGAACACTTCTAGGATTGATATATCAAAACAACAAGTCGATCCAATGGTCAGATCTTCATAGATCAAAAATCGAGATAATCAAAATTATGGAAAAACCCTAACATAATCAAACGATCTCCAAATGCTACAAATCATATATCAAAACGCTCGTATCGACGAGTAGATGATAACATGACAAACAACTGCCCCCCCCCCCCCCCCCCAAAAGGAGGCTGGACGTGCCACCACAGGGTGCTGCACGTGCATCGCACCCGCCGCTGTGCCAAACTCAAAACCAACAACTATAAAAAATGGAGTTTAAACAACGAGGATCAACTTTAATACCTAGGACTTGAGCCAATTCGGACTAGATCGCCACCGCAAGCCACAATACACAGTTCACCGTGAGTTACAGCTCCACACCGAAAATCGATCAAACCCACTACCAAGGATCTAAAGAGGAGACTTCCACGAGCAAAACAAGACCGACTTCTCACCCAGCCGTCGGAGGAGGAGCGAGTTCTGATCGGGTCCACCGTAACCAAGCTTCACCACTTCGCTGCATTGCCTTGGTGAGAATCGGCGTAAGAGTCCACCGTAGGGAGGATCAGAAGGAGGAGAGAAAGCGGTTTGGGTCAGTGCCGTCGTCTGCCGTTGTCGGAGGAATGAGTTTCAGCCGGGTTAAGAAAATGAGTATGGGTCGGGTCAAGGGTTTCGAAGAGAGAGAATGGAGCATCTGGAAATTTCTGGAACAGTACCAAAATGGAAATTTTCGGAAAGTGTGAACTATTTCCACAAATTTCCCAATTTATACAAAAATTTATGAAAATGGAATAACTTCCGCTGACCATAACTTTCTCATACGATTTCCTACTTATGTGTTTCATATGTCCACGAACTCGTATCGACGCGCTCTACAACTTTCATGAAGGAAATTTTTAGAGAAACCCAACAAATAAAAAGTTAACCTTCGTGCCTCCCTAAAACTATGTGTTTAGAATAATTATTCATCCGAAAATAATTCCAAATCACGAATAACATACGAACAAGGCATAACAACAATAATTCGTATAATTGGTCCATTATTAATTGCAAGAATTAAATAACGAAAATCTAGGTCATCACATCATATCTACAAGTCCTTAACAAGAAGCTCAACCCAACAGACCATAGCGGGCCGCAAGAAACGGCCTGACGCACCCCCACACGCAGCCACACACGCGCAACCGGTTCTAACCCTGAATTGGATCACCAAATTATATCAATATGATTCACTCATCATCCTCAACAACTTTCTCAATTATGACATTGATCAATTTTAAATGTATAGGGCAGAATTTACCCTGAACTTGAAATCCTCAAAATTGCTCAAATCTTCGATTTGATTGGCTTGGAGTGAATTGAAGCAAGAGATTTATTTGGTTAGGACTTTGAAGGAAGGGGCTTCAAAGCCCAGGCGGTGGTGTGGTCGAACACAGTCAGAAAATAGGTAATTTGCCGGAAAATAAAAATTGGGCCGATCGTAGTTCTTGGCTTGTTGGGAATTGTACCGCCACAATCGCCATACGCCGCCACCACAAGGAGGAAGAGGAAGTTCAAATGGAACCAGTTTCATAGCCACATGTGGCTAGAAATGCCACCGACGAGGCTGGGAAGTTTCGCCGGTCTGCTATCTCTGATTTTCAGAAATGGAAATGCCCCAAAATGGCAAGTTTTCTCTTTGAGAACATCCACTTATATCTACATGAGCCCAAAAAATTACAAAATTGTAGTACGAAAGTCCTTTACAACTTCCATGAAAAAACTTTTCTCAAAAACAGAGCTAAGCAAAAAATCAACTTTTAAAACTCCTAAAAAGTCTGAAACAAAGGTAAAAGTAAAAATAGTTGTCATTTTCCGTCTAAATGACCAATAAACTAATAACTTGAGATCCGAGACATATCACTTCTAATCTTGATATTTCTAGTTCTATTGCAGCGGAAGTAATTGCTATCATCACAATTATTGAGCTTGCGTAGGTTCACGATTGGAAACACATTTGGTTATTAATTTTTCTATTATACTTGATTATATTAGTTCTCCTTTGCTTGTGTCCAACTTCGAATTTGTTGCTTAAATTGCTCATACAAAATCTTGCAAATGAACTTTAAATCATATATTAGAGAAGGGAATATAAGGTAATAGATGCTTTAACTGATCATGGAACATCTTTATAAAAAAAAGTATGGTGGATCGAATGTGCCTCCCCTTTATATCTTGTCGTATTATGTTAATTATGTTTTGAGCTTTCCTTAGTTTGGCTTTCGTTAACTCGTTTGTTTATACTTGTTACTTGAAGGGGTTTTAATTAGATCCCCTTCTTTGTTATTCACCTTGTGTTTTTTATTCATAAATTGAAATAGTATGTCCTCGATCCACATTTGAAATCTTTATATAATTGAGACCATCCCCATATAATTGAGAAAGATAAAGTGAGTGAGTTACTTTTTGAAACATGGCTCCATTAGGTTTGTTTTCTTTTGCTGAAATTGCTCCATTATGATTTCTCCTCACCCAAATTCGTCTTGAGGGAATTTCTCCTCACCCAGATTTCCTTCGAAGGGATTACTCCTCATTTGGATTCCCTCGAGGGGATTACTCCTCACCCAGATTCGCTTCAAGAGGATTTCTTCTCACCCAGATTCACTTTGAGGGGATTACTCCTCACCTATATTTGCCTTGAGGGGATTTCTCCTTACATAGATTCGCCTTAAGAGAATTACTTCTCACTTAGATTAGCCTTGAGAGAATTTCTACTCACCCAGATTCGTGTTGAGGGGATTTTGCCTCACCCAAATCCTCCTTGAGAGGTTTCACCTCCAGGCATTTTTCCCAAACAGGTTGCACTGCCTCTCTATTATATCATTTCCTTACTAGAAACCGTTGTTAAAATTTTACACCCCTTGATAACCTTCATATTCCATACTGTACGTTGCTCTGTGAATAGTTAAGTAAAATTTTAAATTTTTGTTTCTCTCGTCATATTTTACATATATTTATTTGTTTTATTGAGTATATCTTAAAATCTTATATATTGAGGATATTTGACGATATCAGAGAAATTTCGCAGAAATAGTGAAAGATAAGATATTTTTCCTCTACAATACATTGTTCACTCTGACATATAAAAAATTTCATAGATATTTAATCCTTGGGTAGTGTTGCACTACAAGAGATTACCAAAGAAGGATAAGTGTTGAGCACACTTCAAGAATGGATAGTGTTATTGTTAGAATCGGTGATCCTAATTAACGTTAAAGAAAGAGAGACAGAGAGAGAGAGAGAGAGACACACACACATACACAAAAGAAGTATAGTGGTTCATCTCCCGCTAAGGCGGGAGACTACGTCCACTTGAAAGCTTAACTAGTGTGTTTGGGCCTTGCAGCCCAAAGGGGATCACAAGAGATGTAATGGGATGTTGAGTAAGTGGGAAGGAGTCTCCTTTTATAGGGGAGGGAGGCTCATTCCTTTACATGTTTTCCAATGTGGGACAAGAAACCTCTATTCTAGTGTAGAAAGCTTATCAT
>BDJD01003344.1:108921-119404 GCA_002564525.1 Rosa multiflora | reverse complement strand
AAACTAAGAGCCTAGTGGTGGATATGCACAAATGAGTGGAAGAGTTTAATGTTTGGGGGTTGATTCTAACTTAACAAATAATAATGAAATGTAAAGCAAAAATAAAAATGAAAATACCGGGTGTTAGGGAGGTTCCTTCAAATCTCAAAATAAAATAGAAAGAAAAGAGGAAAAATGGAGGAGAAGGAGGAGAGAGAGCAGCCCAAAAGAGCTGCCTCTGTTTTTGGTGTGGTGCGGCTACTGTTGGTGAGAAGAATGGAGAATGGTATGGTTTTATAAAGAAAGGTTTCCGTGTTCGAGAGGCAGTAGAGAGAATGATTAATATGGGGTCATGGTGATATGTGTTCTCCGTGGTCAAGAAAGGGATAAGGAAGCTGCCATGTGGCAATATGTAATTGGCTGAAGTAATTAAACAATACATTGTTTAATTGTTGCAGCATTTGCACGTGATGGCTTATGCCTAACTCCAATTAAGCCATTATCATTTATCAATTAATCAAAGCAATGATTGATTAATCAAAATGATAAATCAATCAAAACAATGATTAATTAGCTTTTCTTCATTTCTTTTTAAGTACTTCATTCGCTCGGCTTCCTCGCTCGTGTTGACCATGTTGACTAGGATTGGCAATTTCATCATTTTGTCGGTAACTCAAATTAGCTCTATTTACATGTCGTTTTTCCTCGATTTTCACAATTCCGCTTATTTCCTACAAAATAAATAACAGTGGATTAATTACATGATAATTGACTTGATGGTTAACTTATTTATAGTGTTTTAGATACAATTATACGCATAGAAATAAGTGTAATCAATGCCCTCACCATGGCCTAAATAAGTGGTTACTTATTGGTTCACTCCATAGAGGCTTGCTACCGAAATCTAGAAGACGTGTGGATAATGCCGCACTTGGAAGCATTGAAAATAAGCATGCTACGAAAGCTTGGGGTATCATTGAGGACTTATCTAAACAAAGTGCAAGGTGGGACTCTCATGACCGAAGAAGAAGACCAAGAGATGAATTTGAGAAGCCAAGGAGCAGTGAATTGTATGATGAGCATAAGAGTCGAGATTCCTATGATGAGCCTAGGAGAGGCCGTGACACCCTTGATGATTCAAGGAGGAGCCGTGAGTTGTATGATGAGCCACCGACTCGTGAGCATGGTGTTGATAATGTTAGAGGTCATGAGCCTTTACCTACAGGTCGTGGGATTTATGAGGTGTCTATGCCAAGTGATGGAATTATGAGTTCAAAGTTAGATAGACTTGAGAAAAAGATGGAGCAATTACTTGGAGCAAGCAAGGGTAATAAATAATTTTCAAGGAAGGCAACAAAAGAATGACCCTTACTCTCCAACATATAATCCGGGGTGGAGGAATTACCCAAATTTTTCATGGGGAGGCAACCAAGGTGGATCAAGTTCACAAGGTGGTGATTCTTTTAGTCATCAAGGGCAAGGAGGTTCTAGCTTTATTCAAAGAGGCTCTAGTGGCTCAAGTTATTTACCCCAAGGTCAAGGAGGTTACTATGGTGCATCGCATAGCCAAAATGGCTCAAGTTCTTCATCTTTTGGCCCTCACAACAATCAAGGGCTGATTTCACCTATGCATGGTACACATGGGAATGTCACTGATCCTTATGGTTTGAATGTTCAAAATGGGCCTCCCGGGTTTGTGCAAGGTAGTGGCTATGGAAACACCAAGTTTCAAGGTGGTTCTAGCGCTTTTCATGGAGGCAACCAAGGCGGGAATTACAATCATACATCTATGTCACATGCTCCTTTGCATTCTAGTGAGCCTAGCAAACCCGGTTTTGAAGAGTTGATGAGTAAACTCATAGAAGTTCAAAATGCTACAAATGCGATCAACAAGCAAACTATTGATTCTCTTCAAGCAGGCTTACACAAATTGGAGACTCAAGTTGGGCAAATGGCCTCTTCTATGCATTCAAGACTGCAAGGGTCTCTTCCTAGCAATACGGTGCCTAATCCTCGCCACAATGAGCAAGCAAATGCTATATCTATTCTTAGAAGTGGAAAGGTATACGACAATAAGGTGCACATACCACAAACTTCATCTCCTACTCCCTTGCTTATATATGATAATATGTATGACCCCTATTCCTCCTCATCCCATTCTTATAATGGTTATGTTCCCTTTCCTATACATTCTCCCAACTCCCCCATTTCAAATTCTAGTGATGAGTATGTTATGGTAGAGGATTGCTCTAGTGATGATAATGACTTTGAATTGATTGATGGTGCCACGAGGGAAGCAAAATGTACCTCGTGGCAATGTTAGAAATTCTTTAAATATGCATGATTTTAATTCAATGGCGGATGGGAACCGGGGGGAAGAAAATGTACCCCCGGATATTGGAGTGGGTGATGTGGCTTTGTATACAAAAGGAAGAAATAAGGGGGTGGATAAGGAAGCCGGGGAGGAAGAAAATGTACTTCTCGGAGGTGCACAAGGAAGGAAGACCTCTTTATCTCATTCTACATCTTCAAAGTCTCATGTACCTACTTCATCCGCACCACCTAAGCATGTTCACTTTGGGCCTACTACAATTGCATCATCTTCTAGTGATCATATGGGGAGCAATAAGGTGGAAGACAAGGGGAGAAATAAGGTGGAAGACTCTTCTAAGGGCAAGCCTCATGCTAAAAGTTCAGAGCCTACATCAAAGGGGAGAAATAAGGCGGAAGATTCTCATATGACTAGTGGAGGTCCTAAGGATAGGAGTACTCCAGTCTATTCTTCACTAGGGGAGGCCGTGTTGGCTAGGGATCCTTGTGGGACCGTGATTACACGCATTTTTATGCATGTAATTGTATCTAAAACACAATAAATTAACTAATCCTCAAGTTAATTATAATGTAATTAATCCATTTTTATTTACTTGTAGGAAATAAGCGGAGTTGCGGAAATCGAAAGAAAATGACGGAAAAATTGAGCAAAATGGAGTTTCCGACAAAAGGAGGAAATAGTCAATGCGGGTCAAGCATGGTCAATACCACTAAGAGAGCGGAATTCAGTTGCCTCCGATTGTATATGCGGACTTGCATGGAGATGAGAAAAGAAAAGGAAAAAGAAAAAAAAAAGAAAAAAAATTAATTAATTAATGAAGAACTGCCGCACTTACCTTAATTAAGCCATTTGGTTTAAGTAACAACCCTTTTTTGGTTTAATTAAGGAAGCCCACGTGGGAGACTTCCACTTTTTCTTTCTCATGCGCCAGCACACCGTATCATTTTCTCTTCTACTTGAACCTATGAGCTGCTGCCACGTGGCACTTGTGCATCACCTCTTCCTCACAATCACGACCAGCCACACGGAATGAAGACCAATTTCTTCCTCTTTCATATATATAGACCAGACCCTAATTATCTAGACTCTCTCTCACAACAGCCGCACACCCAAAATCCTCTGTTCCTTTTTCTCTGTTGCCGCAGACCTCAATCCCAAACCGGCCGCACACTTCAAAAAAACCCCAGATCCATTTTATTCTCCATCCTCTCCCAACAGTGCCGAAACACACACCATACCCACCTCCATTTTTATCATCTTTCTTCTCATTTTCTCTCACTCACTCTCCCGATATTTTTATTCTCCCTTGCTGCCGCACACCACCAACACATCTCCACATCTAATTTCTCTTCTTTTCACTCACACCCATCTATTCTAATCCTCATCAATTTGAAGGAGCTTCAAAAGGAAAAACACTTCAAGCATAAAGAGTTTAATCATCACTTGGGTAAAAGGGAGAGATTATAATTCCAAGGCTTGTTATGTTTGCTTTTTAGCATTTGTAACTTGTCTTGGTTGTTTTTCCCTCTTCTATACCTTTTCTTCGTTTGTTTGTATGAAATTGATGGAATTGATGATGTATATATTTATGGGTAGTGAGGAGAAATTTTGTTGGGGGTTAGGGTTGTGAAGCCCTAACTCATCTTGTATAAATATTGATGCTTTAATTTTAATAAATGCAATTTTCATTATGTATGCTTTAAATCCGAATGTATTGGTCCTTAGAAGCATGTTTCTAGGCTTTGTCACCCTTTGAAATTTTGTTGTGGGCAATTGTGATGAATAGATTCATAAATTGACAACTTATTGGTCTTGTTGCATCTAGGATTTAAGTGTGGCAACCATTAGCTAGCTTAATTGTAGCTCGGCTTGGTGCCTTGTGAATATTATTTTACTTTATTTCATCAAAACCCTAAAGCGACTCTAGTAGTCGCTCTCACCAAAACCCCAAACCCTAACCTATCTAGCCTATCCTTCAAGGCCGTGCATCCTCTACCACTGCAAGCATGACGACTATTGATGATGTTACGGCAGGCTTTGCCACTTCTCTAGCCCTAGCGGGCTCGAAAGTTGTGGACATCTCACATTTGAATGGCACAGGAAGCAGACCAACTTCTTAGGCTTTCCTTCTAGCCAAACCTCTGACGAAAAATCACTTTGGCACCGCAGATCTCCAACGTCATTTTCAATGTATTTGGGTACTCGATAGAGGATTCAAGGTGCAAGATCGCACACAGGGGCGGTATGTTTTTTCTTTTGATCAGAAAAAAGATCGCAACAAAGTGCTTCGGGGAGGGCCATGGTACTTTCATCGTTCCTCTGTTCTGCTGCAGCAATATGATGGCTTCGAGGATCTGCTTGCAGTCACAATGAACTTGCTCTTCTTCTGGGTTAAAATTACAGGTATTCCTCCTGCCCTAGAGGAGAAAAAAATCATTATGAATGTTGCATCTCTTGCTGGAAAATATCTGGATTTTGATCAAAAGCTATTTGATAACAAAGGCCTTATTAGGGTTCATGTTGCGCATTCTCTCTCATACCCTTTCTTTCTTAAACGTGTGTTGAAAATCATCCCGGGTGTTGTGGAAGAAATTACATATTTCTTTGAGAACTTACATGGCATGTGTAAGGCATGCAATCGTAGTTTCCATGAACAGGATATATGCCCTCATGGAGATGTACAGGTCCGGCAAGCCAATGCTAATGAACCTGTTACAACTGGGACTACTCTGACCTCCCAGTTCCCTGGATTCAATAATCTTCATATTCAACATGGTGCCTTCAAGTTTCATGGAATGCAAACACCTATTCTGCCTCCAATTGCTCAAAATTTGTTTGGTACTCCAATTGAGCACAAGCTGTGTCGTCCCATTGTGTTGAGATGTGAAGATTTAAGGCCTGCTGAAGAGAACAACACCCTAGCATTAGTCCCAGTGGTAACTGAACTAGCTACTACAAAAAGAGGCCGACCTACATCGCCCCACACGTCTCCAAAAAAGCTGAAAATTTAGTTTGGTGCAAGTGACACTGCATCCAGTTCATCTATGCTACCAAAGAAGCTAAAAGTCCTGAAATTTCATACAAATTCTCTGCTAAGTCTTTGGGATTGATTGAAGCTCCAGGAGGTGTCCTAGTACCTAAGGAAGATCTGCACCTAAAGGAAGCCATTCCACTGGTCAAGGTGGAACAGAGGAAGAAGAAAGGAAGACCTTTGGGCTCAAAAAATAAAAATCCGCCCAAGACAAAAAAAGGTTTCTGCTGAAGATGTGCTTCAGGTGATTTTCCCTAGCAAACCTCCTAGCCCTAGTGTTAAGGGCAAGGAGAAAGTTTAGTTTAGTTTTCTTTTGAATTTTGCCTATTTACTTGTCTTTGGTAACATAGTTTATAGGCTTTCTTGAATAAGTGAGCTCCTAGCCCTAGTGTTAAGGGCAAGGAGAAAGTTTAGTTTAGTTTTCTTTTGAATTTTGCCTATTTACTTGTCTTTGGTAACATAATTTATAGGCTTTCTTGAATAAGTGAGCATGGGTACCGTCAAATGATCGGACCTAATCTATGTATCGATGTGGTTTACCACAAACTGTTTATCTACCCATAGATGGTACAGGGAGGATTTGTAATAGTCATTTCTGGCCTGAGTTTAATATATCGACATGATATTCTTCAAAAAAAAAAAAACGATAATTTGAGTTGTGTATTTAGTAAAATATTAGAATGAGAAATTAGGTGGTAGGTGCATTGAGTAAGAAGTGTGTATTAAGTAATTAAGGGGGTGTATTTTTTTTTTTTTTAGAATGACTAAACTTTTGTTTAAATAAGATAAAGATTACACCATATAGGAATAATCGGTGGTGGAAAATTCCCCACTCTCTTCCCTACTAGAACGAGTAACAGGTCTATCATCACCGATGACATCCGTGAGCCAAGAGGGCCCAACCCCTAACCAACTATGACGCCTATTCAACCAGGCTACAAACTGAGCAACACCACGAGCAGCACCATTAGCCACCCTAGAAACATGATGAACACTTCCGAATACTAGCATACCCTATCAGGAGTTTAATCTTCTCTACTAGCACTCCTTCCACTGCCAGACAAGCCTCCTCCTTGTTTATCAAATTAACAGCCTCCAAACAATCAGTTTCCACCATCTCAGGCCTCCAACCATGCTCTACCATCATCTCAAGCCCCGGGATCAATGCCTATAGCTCAGCAGCACAAGGCTTAAGTGGCTTTGCAGCCTTTCTGATAAAGTAATTTGGGGTTCACATCCAAAATCAATTGGCAATGGATAGAGTGGCCCAAACCCTTATAAACTCATAGACAATATCCCATTTTTCCCATGTGGGATGTATATATTCTCAACAGGCCCCCGCACGTGTGGCGAATTTTCAGGCCATACATGTGGACAATTTAGGGTGACGTAGAGCCCGTGTGGCTGCAAGTCATACACATGTGGGATAACCCGCTCTGATACCATGATAAAGTAATCTGGGGTTCACATCCAAAACTAATTGGCAATGGATAGAGTGGCCAAAACTCTTATAAACTCATAGACAATGTCATATTTTTTCTATGTAAGATGTATATATTCTCAACATGTTCACCCACCGCAAGTAGCCGTTCACCATCACTTCCCCTTATAACACACCCCACACCAACCTGATTTCCGTTATCAAGGACAAATGCATCCCAATTAAGTTTCATCATACGTTGAGATGGAGGAGACCACCTAACCTGAACAATGGGATTAGACGTTGGACCACACCTACCAACCTACTCGTACTTGCACCGCAAGCAAGTTATTCCAAATAAAATAACGTTGCTCATAAATGATCAAAGCAGGTCTAGGTTGACCACCATGCACCATCAAGTTCCTTTCTTTCCAATTATTCCACATCATAACAACCAAGAGTTTAACTTCATCCACTGACAGAACTTGAATAGCATAATCAACAAAGGGGAAAAAATCATTCCACATACCCGGATCCAATTTCGAATAAAAGCTGGGCCCTTTCCAACACCGCAACACTAAAGGATGTATTAAAAACTTCTCTTTTGAATAATAAATTTTTTAATTAAAATTATCAAATATATGTACCACTAAAAATTCTTTATTTTTATTTAAAAAAATATAAAAATCTTTATTATAGCTGAACTTGAAACATAGACAACATAAGTTACGAGCTAGACATTCAAACAATTAAACTTAGCAAACCCAACAATCATTTTCCTCTTCTGAAAAGGATAGCACCCCAGTACGTGGAACACTGAAGTACCAATTGATCGAGGTCCATCGTCTTATTTTTAAAGATACATTCAATAAAATAAAAAAGGCTAGGAGATTGAATCATGACTGATCCAAATTCAGAGTGGCACCGGATCAATAAACAGTGAAGCAATAGTGTCTTTCATCAGTTTTCCAACATGCGTGAAGGCATCTCCCCTTTTGTAAAGGAGATCAACCACTCGAGTTAGGTTAAGAACACGATTAAGCACAGGCACTGGCGCAGCAGTGGGTCTCAGAAACTCTTCGTTTATATCCTTCCACGAATCCACAATTCGTTTGTTAAAGACATCAATTGTCTCTTGCTCTGAGACCCCATATTCATTCATGTAGCAATCGATACTAGAAGCAACATGCCCTCTCTCTTTCTCAAACTGCAAAACCAAATCAAATGTTAATTCCAAAAATATATACTATAGCATTCAATTGCAGCTCACATTTAACGTAGGAATACCTTGTGCCCAGCAATGTCATCCATAAGCCTAAATATGGTATTCGAAGCTCTAAGAATTTTAGGATCATTGGTCAACCACTCAAATGTCTCTTTTGTTATTATGTCTCCCATGCCTACTAAAGATACCACTGAAAGCATGGTGTTACCGACAGAAGTTGCCGCAACACGCATATACTCATCCATTCTTGGGGTGCATCCTTCGTGGAACCATCTGGCCTCAACAAAGTAGAGCCGGGCTTGATTCTTCATCTGCATGGACAAATATATATCGATGCATCGATCATATATATGTTAAACAAATATAATAATTCATGTACTCCATGTTGTGGTAGACTAATCTACCAGACTACCATTGCATAGAATTAATCTATCACAACATGGAGCTGATCTAATTTATGTGTCATTGGTTAATGCATTGTGAATATCCATACTATAAATATTGAGAGCAGTACTAAAGCTTAATTTTCATGCTTTGGCATACAATTTCTTTCACATAGTAAAGTCGGTATGATCTTCCTTGCTTTATCAGTTCCTCCCCAACTTCATTGACAACATCCAGAAGTGTTAGATAAAATGGTTGCATATAGTCTGGCAGTTGATCGACGCAACTAGCATCCCACCTGAAAGTTGTTTAAAATATTTCCATATTCATGTTAGCATATACTGTTAAAGATATTATGCCAAAATTGAATCAGGAGTAAATGAAAAGGTAACGGTTTGTTTATTTTAGACCTGTCAATTGCTTCAGTTAAGATGACGAGTTCTTCAAATGTACCGAATGCATCATACATATCATCCATTACTGTTACTATCTCAATCAGCTTCGTCAGAATGTTTCTCCCGAACACGTATTGGGGTTCAAAATATATTCCCATAATCCAAAAGAACAATTCCACGAGCCTATCTCGAGCAAAAGGCATCTTCCTTGCAAAGTCTAGTTCCTTATACCATCTAGTATATATAGAACAATATTAGAAGGTTATAACTTATCTTGTATACATATATAACTAACTATAAGATCGGTGGCTTAAATTTACCTTATAATGTCACTGAGTTCCTTTTTGTGTAAACACTGAACAACATTGAAATCTAACTTGGCAAGTTTCAGTAACTCTTTATTGTGTGAAGCTTCATCTTGGTATATTGACATGTAACGCCGAGCACCTAGCCTCTCCACAGTTTTTAGTAGAGGTCTCTCTAGGGCTTCAGTTATTTGTGCTTTCAGCAGAGAGCTTGCACCGGTTAAAGTTGTTGCAGTCTCGAGATGAGTGGTGGTAAAAACGAGAGCCTCTTCTAGTAATTTTTCTCCATGCACCATTAGATGGGCTGCCTCATAGAAGCTTAGCATACCAGAAACATCAGTAACTAAGCTTTCCTTGAAGTCACCATTAACATCTTTGAATTTGTTGAATACATCTGCGTAATTAAGTACATATATGGTTCAAAATTGATGGACACACATGACACATATATGTACGTATAAGAATTAAAATATACGATAACTTGACTACTTAACCGACTCTTTGCCAAAAAAGAAAAGAAAAAGGCTACTTAACCTACCGCAGGAAACATTATATCCATGTCGTCTGAGTAGTCGAAAACGAAGAGCAACATTGTACAGATCACCATCATCATCATTAATATCTTGATAGGTAGCATGTATACGTTCCAGGGCTTGTTCTATTTCAGTTTCAAAATGGTAAGCCACACCAAGGCGCTGGATTGCATCAATTAGCTTCAGCTGATGTGAAAAATCATCAGCTGCATCAGTGAATACTTCCTTCCTCACTACTTGTTTCAGCTCCTCAACTTGTTTTTGCATATGAGCTTGAGTTACCTGCAAATTAAAACAGTTTAAATGATCAGCAAAACGTGTGTATATATGTATGTTGTAGTAATAAAACTTATACATACAATGTCTTCAGCATAGTTAGCAAACCGATCTCCCCAAACGCTAGGTTTAAAATTTGCTGTGCGCCGAACAACTTCTGGCATAGCATTGATGTGGGATGCAGCTGCTGGAATAGTTTGGACAGGCATGGTTAGTTGGCTGTACTTTTGGAGCAGCTATAGGATTATGCTGTGAGCTTGTGTGTAAGTATGAAGAACATTGCTTTTACGACCATTTATTTATAGGGGACTCTATCCCTGTCTGGAATAATGAGTTTGGCAGATATTTTTACCGTAGTACAGCTGTGCACATCACCTTTATAACAAAACGACATAAAAATCCTTTTTAATATAAGGACATATACTTCCATTTAGAACAAGGGGTGCGGTAGGTAAGGGCATCTCCCACGATAAGCCATAATTCTATTTGTAGGAGCTCCCACCATAAGCTATATCCCAAATGCCAAGAAATTTTTTTGGCCTTCTCAAATATGCTAGGCCAAATTTGGGCTCAGATTTGGTAAGCCAAATGGTGGGCCCCACT
>BDJD01003344.1:92115-108715 GCA_002564525.1 Rosa multiflora | reverse complement strand
CATACTATCATTATAGCCGTTTATTACCGTTATTTACAACTATCATTATATCATTGATTAGAAAAATAGTTGTTTTTTTGTCATTATCAAATTAAATTATAGCCGTTAGATGTGATGATATTTGAATTTGGCCTGCAGAATTTGGCCTACGGTGGCAGCACTGTTTTTTGTTGGTAGGCTAAAAAAGCATATTAGAATGAATATTCTGTTTTTGGTAGGCTAAATCCATTTGGCTTTTAGCCTACCATGTTCTAACGGATCCTTAGTCCTCAGTCTCTCTCTCTCTCTCAAGTCTCCCTCGACTTCGTCCCTGTCTGGCTATCTCCCTCGACTTCGTACTTCATACCTTCAGTGCTTCGCTCCTCAAGACCTCAACAAGCCTTCGTTCTAACGGATCCTTAGTCCTCAGTCTCTCTCTCTCTCTCAAGTCTCCCTCGACTTCGTCCCTGTCTGGCTATCTCCCTCGACTTCGTACTTCATACCTTCAGTGCTTCGCTCCTCAAGACCTCAACAAGCCTTCGTTCTAACGGATCCTTAGTCCTCAGTCTCTCTCTCTCTCTCAAGTCTCCCTCGACTTCGTCCCTGTCTGGCTGTCTCCCTCGACTTCGTACTTCAGACCTTCAGTGCTTCGCTCCTCAAGACCTCAACAAGCCTTCGTTCTAACGGATCCTCAGTCCTCAGTCTCTCTCTCTCTCTCTCAAGTCTCATTTGAAATTTCATGAACCCACTTCGTTCAACTCAGTACAGGTACAAATTCTTCATACAAGCAGTCAAATTTCATGAATTTCATATTAAAATTGATGGGTTTTGCTTGAAATTGAGTATCTTAGTATCTTACCTCTGTGTTTTTGGTTGAAATTGAGGAGCTCAACCGGCAGCCGCTCAAGAAGACAAGCAGAACGGACTATCGGAGACTTGGAGTCCGGACTCCGGAGGTCGACGCGGTGACTCGGTGTCTTGGAATGGTGACTGCGTCTGTGAGACTGTGACTGCATCTGTGAGTCTTCCTTTGGCAATTGGAATGAAATTGCTTTCCTTTGGAAATTGGAATGAAATTGCTTTGCTGTTGCCTGTTGCCTGTTGAGTTGTTGCCTGTGAGTTGTTACCCAAAATTTTTTATGTACTAAAAATTAGCCTAACCCATTTTTAGATTCTGGTTCCGCCACTGCCTGACACATAGTAAAAAGATAACATTTCCAATCTAAAATCATGAAAATTATTGGATTTTGAGATGGATTCGTGTTTGCATTTGCAAATTATTTGATCTAGAGTTGGCCCGGCCCTCACTGTGCCGAGTATTTTTTTTGTAGTTGGCCCTCATCAGTCATCACTGTGCAAATGATTTGATCTGAAGTTGGCTCTCACAGAATTTTTAAGTTGAGTTGGCCCTCACTGTGCAAATTATTCCATTTTATGTTAGATTTGTTAAACTTGTTTCTGCTTTGAAACTCCATTTCAGATTCAAGCCCCTATACATGGACTTCAGCAGAACATAGCTCGAAGCGTAAATAAGAAACTACACAAAACCAATCCATGCAATATTGTAGCGTGTCCAGTACACCTCTTCCAGAATGGGTTTGCAATTGCTACTTGCACCCAGCAAACATTTTAATAAATTATTGCAACTTGCATGTAAATTCTCAATATGTCACAGGTGAAGATTCTTATGTAGGGATAGCTCATTTATTCAACCAACTACTCCCATGTACGGCATGTGAAATTTTTTTTTTTTTTCCACGTGTGCATTTGTTGGATTGCTCCGAATTTTATCTCTTTCACCAACTTCACTTCATATTGTCTGGGAAGTGAGAACGCTCCTTTTTTTTTTCTTCTTTTCTTTTTGGCCAATGTGAGAACGCTTCATTACTCTCAAATCCTGGGAAAGTTTGCTACACACCTGGTGTATGGAAAAATCTCTGCCGTTCAGTTAAAATATATTTTAACTGTTAATTGTGAGTTTTGTAATCCCTAACCTCAATATTGTTATTAATAATTTAATATTGCTAGAATCATGCAATATTGGTTTTGGGCGGGTTTAGAGACTTAGTGATTTGTGGCGGGTTTGGAGGCTTAGTCCTTAGTGGGGATGGGAATGGGGACGAGGAATCCTCAATATATTTTTATTTTTATTTTTATCCTCAATACAACGATTATGATCATAAAATGAAAACCTAAGCACCAAAGTGCAAGGATCAAAAGTCCAAATGTCACTTGAATACTTGATATATACAATAGAGTTTTCCAGCTTAAAAACAAAACTGCACTCAGAAATTTCTTTTTGCTTGTTTGCTGAAACAATCCAAAAGCCAAGGTGACAATAAACTTGGAGACAAGCTCAAAGTTCTGTCTAGAAATGTTATAATCTTAAAGAAGCGTTGGAAAGAATGAATTTCTTTTTCTTTTCTTTTTTGACTTCTTAAAGAATGAATTGCTTATATAAACTCATTGCAAATGTTATCAGAACCGTACATGTACTCCTTTTCCTATTCAAAAATACAAAGCAGGCCACCGCCTCCTGCACAAACTGATGATCCTTACCAATAGAGTCGACTACACCAATTTGCCACTCTAAAACCTACAATCATAAATAGGAGGTTACAACTTCATCTTTATCCATCATTTCATCTTTAAATCCTATGTCGGCATGGCGTTCGATGTCCTTGTTCTTCTGCTAATTTTTTTTCCTTTGATTCTGATAAGAACAGTATTCCCTAAATTTTGATTTTGTTTTTTCTTTTAAGAGAAAAGTTTAATCTTATAATTATATTTGAAGAAAATATATAATGTCATGTCATTTTCCACATCACTTGGTGTTATGTTGACATCATTTAAACAATAAATCTAAACCATCAAAAGTTTTTAAATCTAATGGCTCACAAGAGGTGTAAAAATTGTGTAAAATAGTGTCCCTTGATCCGGACCCTATTAAATATACATGAATGCTTTCATGAGTATGGAGTGAATTGGAAAATGAAAATAGATAAGAAAAATAATAAAAACTACAATCTAATATTATTGAATTAGAAAGTCCAGAGAAAATAAATATAATATATTTTTTTGGTATAATTATTGTCCTTAATTGTCATTTTATTGTAGGTTATATATGTAATTTAATAATTCATAATAGAGTGAGGTCAAGTGAGCAAATTTGGAGGTCCTAATAGAAACACTCTTTTCTTATTCTCTAATTAATTTTTAAAACTTAATACCTTGTGTTTAATTTTTTTTATTGAAAAAAAAAAATTATGTTGTCTAATTAAGGAATGAATATGTAATTAAGATTTCTAGAGTAATTAAATCATTGAAATGACTAAGCTTTTTATTTGGGAGCTTCTATTCATACCTCCGAAATTGACATTTGGACCTCCTCACTTAATACACCTCCAACTTATTTTTACAAATAACCAATATGCTCTTTGCACCTCCCTAATTTTCCCACAATGCCCATTGTCTAATAAAATCTATAAAAGCTTTTTTTTTTTTTTTGAAAGAGAATAACCTCGGAGTCCATACCCGTGAATCAAAGTCGCCCACAACAAGCATGTGATCCATGAATTCAAGGACATGCGGTATATATAATTTTCTGTAAACAGAGCGTCTTGCTACGTTTACATACTTTTCTATAGAGAGGGCTTCTCTTCTTCTCCGTCAAATCATTTCTTTCCTCTGCTAGAT
This sequence comes from Rosa multiflora, assembly GCA_002564525.1. Lineage (NCBI taxonomy): Eukaryota > Viridiplantae > Streptophyta > Magnoliopsida > Rosales > Rosaceae > Rosa > Rosa multiflora. The sequence continues at coordinate 105,040 of BDJD01003344.1, read as the reverse complement.
CTCTTATCTCTTTATCTAGAACCTTTCATTTCTTTCCAAAAGTATGATCCTACTCTACTCGCTTTTCTTCAAGTTTCTTGTCAATAGCATTTGGCTTTTCTAACAATTTGTCATCTTTCTCCTTCATGTCATTGAATTCTTCTTGATCATCATCATCAACAGCTGGGATGATTTTCTTTTTCTTTTTCAAATCCAGCATCTTCTAGAAGATCAAATGAGGGCTTCAGTTGTTCATGAATGACTCCATAGTTAGCAGGATCATTTGGATCATAGGCTTCCGAGAAACAAAAATAATCCCATGAGATTTGATAGCTCAAAGCTATTTGCAACAAAAAAAAGTTTATGGGGTTTTGCCGTTTAAATTAGTTGGTAGGAGGGTTATGGAACTCTTTGAAACCCAAACAACATCACCATAATTCATCAAAATTATATTCTCAGTCAGCTTTCCTATGTGGGATCGTATCTAGATTTTCATTCTTTTATTGACGTTACAAAAAAAAATAAAAAAATAATAATTAAAGCAAGAAGAAGACGAGGGGAAAGTTTATTTTCTCCCCAAAAAATCTTGGCATTCAATCAAGAAATGTTAATAAACGAAACAAAAACCACATAATTTCTTTAAGTTGAAGACGACTGTTGTTCGTAGAGGTAAGAAGAATTTTTTTTTGTTTCTCCTCTTTTGTGTCTTTATTGGTAATTTAACATGAGTTAACAAAGTCAACTATCACTTTAAAAAATGAAGAGGTCCAAATGCTAATTTTGGAGGTATGAATAGAACCTCCCTTTTTATTTTAAAGATAATAGTTAGTTTGCAAATTATATGAGTGAGTTTATTTGAGGAACTTTAGTGAGGTTTAGTGAGTAAATTTGGTATTTGAAAATTTGATAGGAGGTGTAAAAGTATAGGAGGTCAAGTGAGTAAATTTAGAGGTTCCAATAGAAAAACTCAAATTATCCCTATTTAATGATATTTAATGTCATGGTTATAAGGTAGTAGCTAGTCGTGATCGAATTTCAAGTTCAAAAAAATTAATGCCAACTGGCTTTTTATTTTCTATGAATTTTTTCCGATAAATCGGCTGAGCTCTCGACTAGGGGAAGTAAGACAGGTATGCACATCATAGCGACGAAAGTGCTAGGGAATCACGCAAAGCATTAGGGTAGTTGCTATTTAATGTTACGGCTATAAGGTATTATTAATGGTATGAGTTTCTTTTGATACCTTGTCACGAGGTATTTATATCCAGGTATAGTTTTCGGCTATAGTCCTATGCATAGATCAATTTTTGGTTTTCTAAATAGGTTTCATACTCTCTCTTTAATATTTAATGATTTTTTGTTAACTTTATCCTATGAATATTTTGATTTGCTTGATGCATAGAAATGTTTCAATCTCATATAGACATATTTTATTTGCAATTTCTTCACTTGAGAATTTAGCTGGTAAATGATATGATCTTCACTGTACTTGAGAACTTGTACAAAGTTTTGTTGGACTATACAATACTGTTTATACACATAGTAACTTGGGTAAAACACTAACTTTCAAGTGACGATTAATGCCTATCGGCTTTTTTATTTTGCTATTAGCTTTCAGTTACATTATCAAGAGGTAAATAGCTTTCGATCCTCATTGCATATGATTTATTGGTTACCTATTTTAGAAGTATGCTATTTAATGTTATGGCTATAAGGTATGATCAATGTTGTGGGTTTCTTATGATGTCTAGTCACGAGGTACTTCCATTGCTACAGTGCTAAGCGTAGATCTATTTTTAGTTTTTCAGATTTTGCCATACTCTCTCTTTAATCTTTAGTGATTTTTTATTCAACTTTGTCCTACAAATGTCTTAATTTGGTTGATGCATAGAAATGCTTCAATCTCACACAAACATGTTTTATTTGCAATTTGCATTACTTGAGAATTTGGTTGGTAAATGATATTATCTTCAATATACCTGAGAACATTGTATACACTGATTGATGAAAGAAGTTATGCCTTCCGCAAACCTTTGTGAAGGCATACCTACAATCTTCAATATAAATCGTCACTCGAAAGGTTAACAATTGGTTTAGCTACTAAGGATTTTATTGGTAAAAATTTGTACTAGTTGCATACTAGATGTAGAGGTTTATTTGAATATGTCATACTTTTTCTTGTGTTTTTACTTTTCATTGCGGTGCACGGTGCACTCAATGTGTTTGACGAAATATCATTAAGAATTTAGTTCGCATAATTGTTTGTATTAGTTACATGTTTTTTTTTTGTGTGAATGATTTGGTAATAATTGGAACTAAAGTCACTAAGCAAAGAAAAAAAATTTAAAAAAATAAAACAAATGTTAATTTAAAGCACCAAGCCTTGGCAATTATGGGCTTAGCTCATACCAAGCTTCAATGTGTTTGACGAAATATCATTAAGAATTTAGTTCGCATAATTGTTTGTATTAGTTACATGTTTTTTTTTTTTGTGTGAATGATTTGATAATAATTGGAACTAAAGTCACTAAGCAAAGAAAAAAAAATTAAAAAAATAAAACAAATGTTAATTTAAAGCACCAAGCCTTGGCAATTATGGGCTTAGCTCACACCAAGCCTATTCAAAACTAAGAGCCTAGTGATGACTATTTACAATGAGTCATAGTTCATTGAATTTCATAAATTGATTTTCTAATTAACCAAAAATAAATAAATAAAGTAAAACGTGACATGTGAATTTACAAATAAAATGGGTATCCTCCTAGCCAAATTCACTGTACATTTTTTTTTTTTTTTTCCTCCTAAAGGTCATTCAATTCATAATGGCATCAAGAATGAAGGCTCATCAGTCGTTAGGTTTTTAAAATGGTAGCCTACTCCGGATCAAGGGCTGTAGAAACTCGAGTGAGAGAAGCCAGAGCCTTATTAGGGTCTCTAGTTGAATGACTAAAATATCGGATATCGAGGAAATTTCGACGGTCCGAAAAATGAATATTTTGAAAGAAATATCGATAAAATATCGTTATCGATATGAAAATTTGGAGGAAAACATAGAAATGTTAAATTAAACTTTAGGAGATGTTGAGTTGATCAATAATATTCTCGATATCAAAACAAAATTTTGAACAAATTATATTACATGATATAGTAATTTAAGGTAAATTACTTTACGCTAAGTAACTAAAAATTCTTAAAATTTAAGTTTTTAGATACTTATTATCTTCATACTTTACCAGTTCTCATATACAATATTAGGATTTTACAAAAAATTTAAGATACCGAGTAAATAAATATGATTAGTTAGAATCAATAAAACAAACAATCAAAAATAAATATTGTTTATGTCATTCTTTTACTCTCCTTCAATTTTTCGCTCAATTTTTTTTTTTACAACATATCTAATTTTGTATAAGAAATATTGTGAGGTTTATAAACGAATAATTGTATAACCATATACACATATTATTGAGTACCGTCTTAGTAGGGATGGTTGAGGATATTCAAATTTTCTTGGGCAACCAAGTTTCAATTCTAGTTGCTTGCACATTTTCCCTTTTGTCCTGATTATTCAAGTTTGGGCCCTGATTATGTAAGTTTGGGCCCAAGTTGGACGATTGAGTCATGAGATAAGAAGAATGAATATCGAAAATTTTGCGAAAATTTTAAATATATCCAGAAATATCACGAAATTTCGAAAATTTCTCATGATATTCTCTTGGTATATCTTAATATATTGAGACTCTAAAAAACTGAAAATATCGCCTAAATTTCGGGTATATTTTCAATGTTTCAGTCATTGCTCTAGTTGCACCAAAAGAAGAAGAGTTCTAAAATCGATGTTCAAAAGCTAGCCAATACGGCAATCGAAATTGGTATTGTAACTAACTTCAACATCTAGGGACACTAGGTCTAGGTATGAACTCCTAGTGTCCTAACCATAAATTAGAGAAGAGATTAGGCTTTCTAATTTGTTCTATATATGCTTCATAGTCAACACGGCAATCGAAATTAGTATTGTAACTAACTTCAACATACTAGGTCTAGGTATGAACTCCTAATGTCCTAACCATAAATTAAAGAAAATGTTAGGCTTTCTAGCTAATTTATTCTAGATATGCTCATACATACATTTAAGTGTTAATCACCTAATTACTCTAAATGGAGGTATGGTGCTCTTGATGATGATTTGTTGAGACGTGAGTGAGTTATTGAATTTTCAAAATAAATTGTTGAGAAAATAATATAAAAAAATAAAAGATGAAAGGTGGGTGGATGATGGGATGGTGGTGTGCTGATGGGAATGCGTTGCGACGCTGTCTATCGAAGAGGATGGGTTGAGGTATACAGGCTACAATTGACGAGAGAGAGAGAGAGTAATGGGTGGTCTGACGTTCTCCACATGGCCTAGGCTAATTGAAGAGCAATTCCCACAGCGCCACATTGCTTCGTGTCAACCACCCTTTGGATAAAAGAAAGCTAAGAATGGTAGTTAAAGATTGGTACCCAACCAATTAATCCATCTGCACGTGCATGCTTCCTTTTAGGTTAATTAAGCAATGCAAGAAATAATTTTATATTATTATCGCTTTTTTCTTTCTTTCTTCCGGTTGAGCATAGTTGGCTACATTGATAATTTTGTCTTTTTGTTGAAAATCGCAATACTCTATTTTCACATCATTTTTTTTTCGATTTCTTCGATTCCTCTTATTTTTTATTAAATAAATAAAAATACATTAATATACATTGTAATTGACTTGAAGATTAGCTTAATTCTTGTGCTCTAAATACAATTATATGCAAAAAAACGTGTATAACCAGTGACGAAATTGTCAATCATTTCATTGAAATTCAGCAAGTAGTATAAAAACAACACACCCCTAAGGGGTCATCGATCAGTAAAGAGTTGTTTCGTAGAGTATCCTAACACAATCTATTCTAAACTAGAATAAGCTACCCAAAACACCCCCAGTACATTCACCTTTTAAGGCCCAAAACAAGAACACTAGCGTCTCGAAAATTTATACAATTGACATTAGGACTGTTGTTTTCTTTGCGAACTTTTCTCTCAAGAAAAGATAATTATAGCCATACTTCGCTTATAGAAAAGGGGAATAATGGCCAAAAATAGAATAAAAAACAAAATCCAAAATTTCGGATGGGCCGAAAACAACGAAGCCCATGAGCACATTCCAACACAAACCAATGGAAACCCTAACCTTATAAAGCAAGGATTCCATAGAAGTTTCAAAAAATTCCAGCCAGTCGCCATCAAAACCACTTCAGCCAGAGACGCCTCTTTGCTGACCATGGCCAGCCAAAACCAGTACCCCAAACATATGACCATAACCACTATGGCCATCATCGACGATATATCCCCACCACCACCGTTGTCGAACGACAAACCCAATAGAAAGCCCAGCGCACTCGGAGTCAAGCAATCCAAAATCTATACCAGAGCATATCCATTAGACCTCCGACAATCTGAAAAGCCCCAATTGCTGCGACCTAGAGCAACTTCATGTTTCGACCACCGCTAGCCATTCCAAAAAAGAACCCGCCTTCACAAGGCCATTTATGGTTAGGTACTAGTGAAACCCCCCGATTTGCACCTTATCAAACCAAGTACGTTATAATGCCGCGTGTACTTAGAATCTAAACTAAGATTTTATCAACCAAATTCTAAAAACCCGCAAGGCAAAAGAAAGAAAATTAAAACACTTTACTAAAATAGCTATAGAAATTTGAGCATAGAAGCATTTGTTTAAATGAGGTGAAAACCGTTTATTTCGTCGAATTTTCCTTTTAAAATAGAGCAAGATGATGGTCAATTGCAGTGTTGGGATGATGGTCGAGATCAACGGAGAAGTTTGATTTGGAGAAGTCGAGATCGGCGGAGAAGTTTGATTCACTACTAGAATTTTGCTCTTAGACATCACGACAATTACATCAGTGAGGAATTCACACGATGTAAAAAAATGTTATTAACATCGATTCCTCAAATTCCGATTTATATGTATATAATTGACATCGTTTATTACTGTTGACCGATGTCTACACTTTGATTCAAAAATTTACAAAAACACAGAAAGACTAAGTTAAAAACTTTCGAGTACGCGGGGAACAAAATTTTCATTCTCCCCACACTTAATTATTTTTCCTACTTTTATCTCACTCACTTTCATAGTTTTCTCTCTCGCTTTTGCTCGAAACTTTAGCCCTCTCCTCCTTCCTGTCCCGCCCTCTTAATTTCTACGGACACCATCGCCTTCCTCTCCGCTCACTCCCGCTACTGTCTCTCTTTCCTTAACCACCTCCAACCCCTCGTCGGCGCTATCGCCTCCACCCGCAAGCTCTCTCTCTCTCTCTCTCTCTCTCTCTATCTATCTCTCTCTCAAGCTTTCTAGGATCTTAGAAGATTTCAATCTGAATTAATCGCGTTAATGGTGAGTTACTGCGACTGAATTCTTTGTTTTCTGTTTGGGTCCTGAGAATTTTGGGGGTTTTCAATTTTAGGGTTTTAATTATAGATGGGTGGAGATTTGGGGATTCCTAAGTTCCCTGAAGAAGACTGGGAGCCCAATATAATCACATGATATAAGCTCACAACTAGTCTTTTGAAAAGATTCACTTTTTCTCCTCTAGCTTCGAATTTTCATTTTCTCCATTGTTAGGTTTCTGAAATTTGCAGGGTTTTAATCAGGTTGGTGAATCTGAACCTTTGAGCTTATCATCGAATGGTATTCCTTTTGAATTTGAATGTTGGCATCTTGGTTTTAATTCTCTTGGTTTGTTCTGATCTATTTGCAGCTTCATATTTTGTAGGCATGGTTTAAAATGGGTTTCTTAACTTATCTTTTACTCTCATGGATATCAGGTAGCTGATTTGTATGTTGGTACCCGTGCAAGCTGAGAGGTAAACTGAGCTTTCTTGTACATGTCACAAAGTTCATATATGGTTAGCGTTTGATACTATGATTTTACTTGCATTGTTAGTTCAAAGGCATGTCCCTCTTGGAGCATCTATTACTGATTTGTATGCAGGAGCAGGTGTTATCAGATTATCATTGGCTGCTACAAGAAAATGCAGGCAAGAATTTAAGATTTCTGTAAATGCACAGTATTAAAACTCATAAGTCTCGAACTTTATAAAGTGAAATTCTAATTGTTTTCTAGGTCTGTGAGATGCATTGAGATTAACAAAGAATCAAAGCTATCCTTTGAGAAGACGGTTGCCCGCCTGCCAAACATAGTAGATAGCAGCATCAGCTGGCATCATGCAGACACTTCTAAGGTTAATAACCTTGGGAAAGTTTATGATCATATATTTTATGAGCTAACAGTTAGAATTATGATCATAGATAATTTCAATCTCAATTCTTTGATTACTTTCTATTGATTTGCAGCTCTTCATATTCAAATACACGTCTGGATATCTTTTAGCCTCTCTTTGATTAAGTTATGTTCTTATAGAAACCAATTGGAATAAGCTTTTATTTCTGTGATGTTGTTAACTCATACTTTGTTTCAATTTTATATTTCCAAATAGCTTGAGTTTTGACAAACTGAACTGATGCATTATCTTTGATTGTTTGTCTTTCAGTTCTCACTTTTCTTCAAAACTATATATGAGTTTGGATGTACTTATCAAATTGGACTAACACTTGTATAAATTATTTCAGAAACTACAGTTTCCAGACCCAGCGACCTGTTTCTGTAAAACTGTAATTTTCTGTTAATAATTTGAAGTTATTTTCTTCTGAGAATTTTTAGTGGACTTGTTAAAGAGTATTTGAGACTTGGAATCTCCCTAAAAATATTTTTCTATAATTAGTTATGATTTTTCAAAGTTACAAGTCTGTTGCAGGAATTTCTGAAAACAGTATCACTGTCATGTTCTTTCTTTTTCTTTTATTATCTTTTTATGTACAATCTTGCTTCAAGAAACCAGTACTTCAAAAGTAGGCATTCCCACCTTTCATATGAATCCAGCTTGCCTCCATTTGGAGTTCGTATGAAAAATTTATATCACGACAAATTTGGCTTTGTGCATTAGCATTTCTGCTGCACAGTTTTACTTTACAAATCAGATCTCAAATAACCATTTCTAGATGTTCAATGTGTGCTATAATCCAATATTTCTATTGTATGTGTTTCTGGTGGCTTTCTCCGGGTACTTCACACAGAATGCTATACCGTCTGGGGCACCGATCGACTCCTATATCCTGTATCAAGGACACAACGTTAGAGGAATAAACCGTACCGGACGGTCTATACCTCTCCGATGCCTGAGTGAGAAACTAATAGCTGTGTAGAATAAATCGAGGATCAAGAAGTTCTTACCTTCAAAGGTGGTTGTGCTATAATCTTTATATTCAAGCGTGGGAAGGGAGTCTCCCCTATCCTCGATGTGGGACACAGGTTCTTCTGATGCCATATCAGTCTTGTATTTGTAAAGATAGGTGGGCTGTGCTAGCCTTACCCCGGGCCCTGGGTGCCCGGGGTGGCATCTTATGTGAAGCCCACCATGGTGAGGTGTGATCCAGGTCCATGGCGTAGTACGTGGGAGTACCGATGGGGCTCAGGGGCTAGTGCTAAACCTAGTTGAGACTCCCTAGTATGTACAAGTCCCCCAAGTTCCCGTTCAAGATGTTTCTTGGGTGGGGACTTATTATTTTAGTCTCAAGGTTTGGCACTAGTGTGCCTATAGGTAGTCCCCCAAGTTCCCTCAGAAGAGAAATCTTGAGCGGGCTACGCTTTAGGTAAGCCACCTTCATGGGATAATGAGGTTGTCCCTGGGACTGGGTGGGATGGAGAATTTGAGCCTCCGGTACCCAATGGGGGTGGAGAGAACTTGGCTCCGATACCCGATGGGGTATAAGATTTGAGCCTCCGGTACCCAATGGGGTGGAGAGAGCTGGGCTCCGATACCTGATGGGGTAGAAGATTTGAGCATCCGGTACCCAATGGGGTGGAGAGAGCTTGGCTCCGATACCCGATGGGATATAAGATTTGAGCCTCCGGTACCCAATGGGGTGGAGAGAGCTTGGCTCTGATACCCGATGGGGTAGAAGATTTGAGCCTCCGATACCCGATGGGGTAGAGAGAGCTTGGCTCCAATACCCGATGGGGTAGAAGATTTGAGCCTCCGATACCCGATGGGGTAGAGAGAGCTTGGCTCCGATACCCGATGGGGTAGAAGATTTGAGCCTCCGATACCCGATGGGGTAGAGAGAGCTTGGCTCCGATACCCGATGGGGTAGAAGATTTGAGCCTCCGGTACCCAATGGGGTGGAGAGAGCTTGGCTCCGATACCCGATGGGGTAGAAGATTTGAGCCTTTGATACCCAATGGGGTGGAGAGAGCTTGGCTCCGATACCCGATGGGGTAGAAGATTTGAGCCTCCGATACCCGATGGGGTAGAGAGAGCTTGGCTCCGATACCCGATGGGGTAGAAGATTTGAGCCTCCGATACCCGATGGGGTAGAGAGAGCTTGGCTCCGATACCCGATGGGGTAGAATATTTGAGCCTCCGGTACCCAATGGGGTGGAGAGAGTTGGCCTCCGATACCCGATGGGGTAGAAGATTTGAGCCTCCGTGGTACCCGATGGGGTAGGCGTTGCATGTCGGCTACGTGGGCAGACTAGGTTGTGCAATAAATGCCCGTCCCTTCTTCTGCCGAGGCTTCGAGAAATGGGAGGACACATGGGACACGTGCAGCGATCCTACGGCAGAGGTCGTTTCGGTTTCGACGGTCCTGATGCGTTGGAGATTGAATTTAAGAGGGAAACTGACTGTTTGCCCTCACTTTTCTCGAAAAAGAAGCTCGAGAGATTTGGAAGGTTTGCAGCGAAGAGAAAGGGAGAACCAAGGGAGTATTGTGAGTGCCTGTGGAGTGAGATCGATCGTCTGCCGAGGAAAAAAGGTTAGATCTCTGTCTGCCTGTGGATTTTACCTATTCTCCTGCTGGGTCTGCTTCTGTTACTGCCAAGGCAGTTTTCTGTTTGTGTTTGTGTTGCATAAATATAGAAACGGGCAATGCCAGTGTCACTGTTGTGTTTTTTTAGATCATTTGGGTTTGCCTCATTTTGTGGGTTTTGGGTTTTGGGTTGAATTTCTGGGTTTTGGGATGAATTTCTGGGTTTTGCTTTGAATTTCTGGGTTTTGGGATGAATTTCTGGGTTTTGGATAGGCTAACCCTTGTACTTCTGGTTCCAGATATAGCAAGATTTGAGGTCCCCAGTACCGTAGTTAGGATGGAATCAGAAGCCAGGGGTGGGGATACGGGATCGTCGTACCAGTCTTCTGCCAGGCGAGCTGAAATGGACATCGACCGGTACCTAGGCCGGGTAGACCAATTAGCAGAGAACACGGGGTTCTCGACTGGGGTGTTCTCGGAGAGTAGTGGGGAGTCCGACGAGGGTGAGAGCGAGGGTGGATCTGCGGAGGCCCCGGTAGTTATAGTGGCCATTCCCGAGGGAATTCCGAAGCCGAGGTACACACTTGCGGATGGGACCGTATGCGATGAACCTGGGAGAAGCATGACGATGAAGGAGATAGTAGACATGCGGCTGAAGTGGGGGATACCGGACGTAGAAGAGCTTAGGCCTCTTAGGGATGGGGAACTGGCCGCAAATCCTGCCCCGGGGTGGGTGGCGCTGCACGAGAATCAGCTCCACCAAGGGTTATCGCTACCCCTTCCCCGGTGCCTACAGTATCTGCTGCAGATGCTGAACCTGTCACCAGGGCAGCTAACCCCGAATGCCATTCGCCAAATATACAGTATGATGGCCATGTGGGACCTGTGCCAGCAAGGGTGGCCTTCCATAAATGAGTTCCGTGCGGTACACCGGGTACTGTATTCTAGGAAGCGGTCTTGTGCGGGTACGGTGACCTTTGCCGCTAGGGATTACGAGCCGCTAGTTACCAATATGCCTACCTCGATGAGCAAAAGGTGGAGGAACAAAGTGTTCCTAGCTGGTGGGTGGTGGCAGATAAAAAATAAGAAGTGGCAGCTGACCGGTACCTTCCAAGCTATCGGGGACCAGTCCTATACGCTATCCGAAGTACAAAAGAAGAGGATAGCCCGGGTATATGCCGTGTGGTCAGAGAAAGAGAGGAGCTCTTATAGGTTCATCCGGCACTCTATACTTTTTAGGCTAGGGTTAGGGTGGCTCCCCGGTAAGGGACTTATTATTTTATACGTATATGTAGTATATACATTTTTTTTTTTTTTCGTCCTTTCTACTTTCGACTAACCTTTGAACTGGTTGCAGTGAAAGCCCCAAAGAGGAAACCCCGGAAAGGCAAGGAGGAGGATAGGATGGATGATGCTCAATTAATGGACATGCTGATGAGCCAGGGAGAAGATGCCCTGCACATCGACGTCGACCTAGGGTCGAAAGGCACGAGTCGGTCCATCGAAGAGGCCCTGTTGGAGATAACCGATGAGGGATACGGTGAACCTGATCCCGACGCTCCTGTGACCCACGCCGCGCAGCCCTCCATGGCCGATGTCATCACGATAGCTGACACCGGGGTGGGAAAAGTACCGGCCTCAGTGCCCATTTCCTCTCGTTCCACTGGGAGCGATGAGGTGTTACTCCCCGGTGAGAAGAAAAGATCCCACAAGCACCGGCATCGAACCGATAAGGAGGTGACGTACACTGGCCGGGATGTCCAGGGTACCAGTGCGAAGAGGCAGAAGAAAGATCATCCGGGATCAGGGCTGTCGCCCTCTCTTGGCCTGTTATCTCCCGCCGTTCCGGTAATCCCCAAGAAGCCCATCAAGCAGCTGCTGAATGAATACGGCGTTGCCGATGAAAAGTTCCTGCGGTCCATGCTTGGGGATCTGAAGGACATTGACCTCGACCGGGTTCGAGCCAAAGATAATACTCCCCAGGAGAATCGCCGTCTCGCCCGGGAGTCAATGATGCGGGTACGTCTTGTTTTATTTTCTCTATACCTTTTTTGTTATACGTTTTAATCGGTATATCTGCAGGCACTCTTCAATATGTACGCCATCGACGCCAGCGAGGAAGATACTCATCTGAAAGAGGAGGTTAGCAATCTCTCTGGGCAGGTGAAGTATCTTCATGGCGAGAAGGCCAAGCTGGAGAAGGAGCGGGACTCATTGAGGGCTGAGATGGCCACCTCTAACCAGCGGATTGCAGAGCTTGAGGGTGAGGTTGCTGAGGCGCGGGAGGAGGTCAAGAACGCCCGGGACTCCGAGAAAAAGGCTGCAGAGTCTGCCGTCTCATGGAAGGAGAAGGCAGACTCTCTGGAGGATCGCCTTCCCGCGGAGAGGCACGAGGCCGTGGAGGAGTACAAATCCTCAGATAAGCTTATCGCCATGCTGGCTGCTGCCCAAGATAAGGCTGTCATCATGAAGTTTAAGGAGTGGGTGGCAGCCGGTTACTTAGATGAAGCCAAATTTAGGCGGGGTCTCCTGGAGAAAAGGAAGAAGGAGCGGGAGGCGGCGGGCAAGTCCGGTGCCGGTGGGTCTCAGAGTACCGATGGAGATCGGTTGTAAAATTTTTATTTTTATACTTTCTTTTTTTGAACTATTGTCTAATTTTGTCTGGTAGTCCAGGCTTTTTGTGAATGGAAACATCCTTGATTTGAATGGGAATTAGAAAGGAATTAAAATTTCTAGGATTTTCGTACCTTTGAGCATTTGTTTGCATCACTTATTACCGGAATAAAGTAATTGACAATAGCTATGTCCGGGAATGTCCGGGGTAGGTAAAAAAAAATGGTAGAAATGGTCTGAATAATTCATTTTCCCATTGAAATACCACACGGTGGTTAAATACAGAATGAGTACCTGATGGGTAGCTTGTCATAGCTGTATGTCCAAAAAGCAAAAGCTAGGACAAGATGCTCCCGGAGCTACTTGTAATAGTCCCGCAGGCGCTGGGTATTCCATGGATGCCTGGAGACGACCAT